>SSNR01000011.1:1406727-1516224 GCA_006937965.1 Callopanchax toddi
AAAAAAAAAAAAAAAAAAAACCTTAATACAAAAAAAAATGCTTGAAAAAAATCGCAACTTTGACGGCAACTTTTTGAAAAACGTGCTGCGAAATCCGTCATTTTAGGATGAAACCATCACAAAAAAACGGGGGGAGGGGGGGGGGGGCAGTAAGGGATTTCAATATACCTTTGGGGGGCGTTCGCCTGAAAAAGGTTGAGAAACACTACAGTATTCTAACTGATCATAATTATGGATTTGGCCCCAAAACACTAACATTGTTTACTTATTAACCTCAAGTTCTTGAATATTATTAGTAATGTTTATCATTTATCATTTACATGCAGGTGGGAAAGGCCCAGCCAGTGTTATGTTTAAATAATAAGAATAATGTAAGACATCTGCATGTTTCAGAAAGTTGTAAAAACAGACACAATCTTCTGAAGGTTGTGAGTTGATGTAGAATGACGGGGAAGTCAGAAAGCTGGTCCTGGGATGTTCCAATCTGACTGCTCATATTGTATCCGAGTTCTAATCGCTGCACGTTTCATTGATCTGTAGCTGGTCACAGATCCAGATCTCTTACATCAGCTCTGTTGTAATACGGCACCAACTCTTTACTGAGAACTGCTTTCACCCAATAATGTAGTTTTATCACGAGCTAGAGGCCGCCTCAAGGAGACCAACAACCAACTAAAATGCAGTACGCTGTGTTTAAAATCTCCAGATTTGTTAAGATTACTTTAGGACAAAATACTCCGTGACATTAGCAAGTTGAATAACGTGCAAAAAGCAAAACATCACTCATAGATTAGTGAAGAACAATCACAATTTTAAACTAGGCTGGTGATTATAAAGACATCTGTTTGAAGGAACAAGACAAACCCTGTGATCTGTGTCGACAAACTGTCTCCCTACACTGTGATCCTCTATAGAAACTTAGTCATTGATTTCTAAAAGCAGCATTTAATCTGCAAGTCTGTGCCGTAAGAAAAAAGAAGCTAAGAATGAATGAGAATCATTTGAGTTTATTTGATCTTAACTGACTGATAACTATTGGAACATTCCTTAAAGGTTTGGGCCTAAAAACTGTTGGTGCAACCAATATGAAAATTACACATGCTACACATATGCTTCCTACTTGTTTTATATTAGCAGTCAGTTAGCCTGCATTAGCGTAGAAACCATAAAGTCAGCATTACAAATGAGGAGAACTTTATTCCACCTGCTGATAGGTCTCACACATCATAGCACACTGTTCAAATATTTGTAATTAAGTGAACATGTTACTTGACCTATATCTGATGCATATGTCATACCTAATTTGCATAGCCTCGCTGATGTACGCACACGCAGACTCGTTTGTCTGTCAGTGACCTAAATCATGCTGACAGCTGCATCATGGTTCCTACCTTTGCTGTTTCCGTCAGGACCTCTTAGAACCGTGCACTCCTCAATGACTCCATAGGGTTCGAAGAGACGGTAAACATCCTCCTCGGTCTGTTGTTTGTTCAGCATCCCGACAAACAGCTTCCTGTCTTCTGAAACAAAACAAAAAAATGAGGAGACGAAAAGGTTACATTATAAGCGACCTCAATTATGAAAGCAATTAGGGAGCAGGCTGATAGTGTGAAACATTTTCATTACAGCGGCAACAATTTAAAAAGAAATCTATTTCTCCATGAAGCTAATATATTATGTTTACAGGTGCGGTGGAATAACCATCTAGTTTCTTTCCTGAAGGTCGGGCTCGAGTCACGTTGTTTGAGTTTTTCCCAGGTCCTGATCAATCTCTTGTATAAGTGAGTTTAGTCCCATATGAGCACATGGGCTGTAGCTGCAAGGGGTAAGTGTGTGGTCAGAGTGTGGAAAGAAGAAAAAAAATGGGAAAATAATGAAGACATTTCTCTCTCTCTCTCTCTCACACACACACACACACACACACACAGACCCAAGACAATGAGCGAGTCTTTGGTCGTTTAAAAGCAAGAGGGGCTCCAGGCGGCTCCAACCTCCTACACACCAAACTGTACAGGCTGCAAACTCAACTTCTCTCCTCCTTTTTTTTACTCTTCCTTCTCCCTCTTATTCATCTATCTCTTCCCTCTCTCTTTCATGCTTTTCCTGTTTTTTTCCTCTAGCTGATTCTACATTTTTGCCCCCCATTCTTTTTCAACCGCTGCCCTCCCTTCTCTTCCTCTCTTTATCTCTTTCTTACTCTACTAATTGCTGCTGATCCAGTATTTTTTTGTGTAGCCAGAGAAATATTTCAGCGTGCTCTTCGGTGAACAATGGCGTGTCTCTTTAGCGTGCACCGAGGCCTGGGAGACATGCCATGAATAACGCTGACTTTTCAATAGATTGCCTGTATGCTATTGAGTCCTGTTAAATGCTGTGGGATCTGATCTTTTACCTTGACCTGACACACTGTGTTTACTGATGTACTCTGGCACTGTATGATTAATGCTTCAGTGCTGTGTTTCTGCAGGCAGCAGAAGCACTAAAACCTTCCCTTTATACAGATTGTTTCTCCAACTCTGACCCGCCGAGTCACAGTGGAGAGATCGAATGAGGGACAGAACCAACAGCCGCGGCGGTGAAGAGCGTAAATCGCCACCAGAGGTTTCAGGTTCACCTGTGACTACCGCATAGTGTGTTGTTGTCACTCCTTGACCAGAGAAAAAACCCACAACCCCAATGCCACAATTCCTGCAGAGAGTGTACATGGGATGTGGCATCCTGTAAGGGTTTCACCTCAGCACCATCAGTGATGCACCTTTAAATAATCACCCGTGTCAGAGCATTGTCTAGGGAGGGGCGTCCCTGGTGCTGCCTTCTTATTGCAAGTGGCAGGATCAGAGGCTATGTATCAAAATGGAAGTGATGCAATGTGACATCTGTCAGAGTGGATTGGAGAGCATTTATCTGCAAAAAAAAGGAGAGCCCTGAACTGGAAAATGAAAGGCCAAGATGGTCCTTCCTTTTGCTGGAGGGGGAATATAAATTCT
The DNA here is from genome assembly GCA_006937965.1 of Callopanchax toddi. Taxonomy (NCBI): domain Eukaryota; kingdom Metazoa; phylum Chordata; class Actinopteri; order Cyprinodontiformes; family Nothobranchiidae; genus Callopanchax; species Callopanchax toddi. Next base: position 1,409,715 of record SSNR01000011.1, read on the forward strand.
GAGGTTGGAGATGAGTCAAGGATTGAGTGTGGACGGGTGGGGGGTGGGGCGGAGATGCAAAGATTTTCCTGGAATTAACCACATCGCATACAGTCCTGTGTACAAGCCACAGTTACTCATGTAACCACAACAAGCTTTTGGTTTTTTCTTCTTTTTGCTCTCCATGCTTTAGATGAAACATCCCTTTTCAAGTGGATGTGACAAGTCCTGAGTTACTGCATGACCTTTATCAATTTCATATGAGGTGCACTCTGAGAATCACAGTGTTAACAGCTTCCATGTGACACGTCTTAAAATACGGTGCTGCATCCATTCACCAGCTAAAAGATGGCTAACTGGCAAGTCACCCTCATCTAAGTGGAATAATATTTATAGGACTTCAGGGGTAAAACGACCATGGCCACTATATATCACAAACCTGTGCAATATTGCTGCAGCCACACAAAAAGCCTCAAACACTGGAATCATGGTCAGCCCACTCCCTTTTATGTCTGAGAGCGATACTGATCTGGAACTCAAAGAGGCGGCGAAGAAGTGACTTTATTTTATTTTTACATTATTTAGCAGGAGATCTGTGGCTGAGAGGAAGGTGGCACACGTGGAAGTAAATCGGCTTTGAAAACAAGCGAACGGCGCATGAAAACAGATAATCTGGGAGATCCGTTCCACCGTCTAGGATTCCGCTCTCTGGCTGCTCTCAACTAAAACGCTCCGCTGGGAATTCAGGTCTTTTGTTCATCGCCAATAGAAACATTAACTCATTTATCTACAACACAGCAGCACAGGCGGTGTGCAAACAGACACAAGCAGAGAGCCAAACACACGTGGAGTTTAAAGACATGTCTGACAACAGAAAAGGGACAAAATACAATGAAAAACAGCGTTTTGAGCTATAACTAGTAGAGCCTGATACACAGGATTAGAGACAACTGTCCTCTCAACATGTTTTATACACGAGTGCGTGCCCTTGTATATTGTAACTACATCGAATTGACTTTTTCTAAAACATTCAAAACCCATGAGAGCACAGCTGACGGTTATTGTTGCCGGATCCCTTCCACCAATCACAGCTCCACAGCATCGTTCACAGCTCGGCTACTTTATCTGATTCCTGCTGCTGTTAGCAGCTAAACCTCTACTAGCTGCTAATCTCTTGCTTAGTTGCTGCCAAATTACAAGATGTAACACATTACTGATAATCATGTTTTTTCTTTTTTTTGGCTTTTCTGTTGCATTACAAAGTTGGACATGTATGATTTGCCTAAACTTCCATTTTTATTCTCTAATACAAGGTTGGGTTGTGAAAGCAATAGATCCAGGAGGGATCTCTCTCTCCTGGGCCTCCTGAGGGATCCCAAGTTATGTCCAGGACAGAGAGCATTTACAATCCTTCCAGTAAGTTTTGGGGATGGCCTATGGAAGAAATATAGTATCATCAGAATTCAACAATTTTTAGACATTGAATTTATAACACTGAATTTTTATCATGTTCAATTATATGTATGAACTTTTCTTACTCCAAATTTTCCTGCAAAAGATTCACCTGCAAAAATTCACCTGCAAAAGTGATGAACTTAAATGACCCAAGTAGGACTAGGCGTTCTGTAATTATCTCTATTTAGGAGAAAAACTTAATCACTTCACATTTAAACAGCTCTCTTTAGGAGACGCGCCGCTGGCTAACAGTGTCATGTGATCAAACGAGCGTAATTTGATTGGCTGAGAGCCGCTCGACTCGATCTAGTGCTGATTGCTCGGCTTGGGTCATTTAAGTTCATCACTTTGGCAGGTGATATTTTGCAGTTGAATTTTTGCAGGTGAATATTTTTGCAGGAAAATTTGGAGTAAGAAAATGTCCTACATATAATTGAACATGATAAAAACAATCAGTGTTATAAATTCAATGTCTAAAAATGGTTGTATTCTGATGATACTATATTTCTTCCATAATGGCCCAGGGTCTTTGCCTAATGCAGTGGTGTCGAAAGTCGGTCCTCAAGGGCCGGTATCCTGTTTTAGTTCCTTCCTTGCACTAACACACCTGAATCAATGGTTGAATTACCTGTTCTGCAGGTAATCTAGCTCTGCAGAAAGTCTTTAGTCAGCCACTAACTACAATCAGGTGAATTGAAGAAGAGAAACCGCTAACACACGCTGGATACGGGCCCTCCAGGATCAGGAACTGGCCTAGTGGGATGTTCCTGGAAAACCTCCAAGGCAAGGCAGTCAGGATCATGACAAAACCACCTCAGTTGACTCATTTTGATGAAGAGGAGCAGCCGATCTTTTCCGAGTTTCTTCCAGATGACCAAGCTCCTTATCCTAAGGCTAAGGGGAGCTCATTTCAATAGCATATGTTTGGGATCCCTTTCCTCCATGGACAGACGAAGATGAACCAGCAAACGGCGTCATTCTTCAGACAAAACCCTAAATCATCCATCTCTCGCTCCATCCTACCATCATCATGAAGAGGACACTAAGCTACTTGAACTCCTCAAGTTGAAGCAAAGACCCAGATGGAACATACCAAAAATTTCACTTTTTTTCCTGAAATTGTAATTCTGCTAAAAACCTTCACCCAGAAACACAGACTTGCTGAGCCAAGGTCAGCTTACTTTAGCATTTACAGAGAGAGTTTCCTCCATCAGTAATGATCTCAATTTGATTTGTAATGCAGCGTTTTTTAAATTTCAATAAGATGAGTCTTTGAAGCAGATAATTCACGACATGACGTTTCTGCCAACGCTTTTACAGTTTCAAGATGTTAGGAAAGGTGAAAACATCGACTCCAGTAAAGGTGTTTCTACTCATTTGTAGTCGATAACCTCTGCTGTACAGACAACTAAGACAATACGGCTGGTTTGAATCATGCACTATTTAAAATGAGTTAAACAATTCAGGGGTCCAATTAACAACCGGCACATTAACTGTGAAACATGTATAACATGCATTTACAGCTCACTGTGGACGAGTACAGTATTGTGACACTAAAATCCCTTCACCACACATTATACTTCATGTCTAGCTGCTTGCATTTGAGTGAATACATGAAAAATCTAACTCCAGAGTGAGAACCTGACAGTGAGCTGCCTTGTTTATTAAGGATTTTTATGTTAAAGCTTTTCAAATCAAAATCAAATCATCAGTTTTGGAAAGAGAGAACTAAAGCAAATCAACAATATTTCATATTTCAATTCTTCATTGTGTAAAATAACTATTAAAGTGCATTCATAAATTAAATAACTGGGATTCTTTCCATGGCCATGTCCTCAGCATCTCTGCACAACTTTATAGAAAAAAAAATGTTTATTTCCACTGAAAGCTTGAAGGATTTCCAGCTGATATAGCACACATATGCAATGGACTGCAGCACAGTCCAGTATACTGGAGACTTATTACCCCACGTTCCATGATTACACTGGAGGCTGCTGAGGATTTTGACAGTCAGCTGAATAGCAGCGGGGCAGAGTAGTAGTTTTTGGAACAAGAGAACAAAGAGAGAAAGAAAATCAGGGTAGGCAGCGCGAAAGAATGAGCAAAAAAAAAAAAAACTGAGAGGAGAGATGGAGAGAGTGAATATGTGTGTGTGTGTGTTGGGGGGAGAGTCAGAGCGATGTGCCCGTACAGTAAGTTGCTGGGCACACAGTCCTGCAGTCCTTGATAAGCCAGGATGTATGAAAGAGCTACGCCACCGGAGCTGGTGAATCATTGCCAGCGGAGGGGAGGATGAGGAGAAGGGCAGAACACCGAGAAGGAAAAAGCACGGGGCTCTGGAGGTGCAGGTTGGAAGGAAAGCATATCAACTACTTTGGGTGCTCTCTGGTTCTCAAATTCCTCTTCGCTGTCTGTCTCTTTCTCAGTCGCTGCAACAAGGAAGCAAGGATGGAGGGGGGTGAGAGAGGGATATTGTGACAGAGGGTGCTATAGAGAAAAAGTACTTGTCAGAAGGATGGGGAGGTTGCTATGACAACTACTTATACAGCGGGCTGTCAGTCATGTTTCATTGGAGTTTGGAGAAGAGGAGATGAATGAAGTTGAGGAGGGGGGAGTGGAGTTGGGGAAGGGGTCATTTCTCCATCTGTCTGCTGAGGTGGAGTATAAATTTGACTGTCAGGCTTGCAGATAAGGACAAATTATGAACAATATTAGCTGGCCAATAAAAAGGGAACAATAATGAATGGATAAATATATTAAAACCAAATGAGATAGCATCCAGGCAGAAACAAGGCCCCCGAGAAGCCATCCAGGATTTTTTCCTTCTTCGTTTTTTCATTTAGGGAGAAAGATAAGGGGCAAGGGAAGGAGGAGGCAGATCCACTGTATTAGCTCTAGCTAGCGTAGCGTACATCCTTGTATCAAGAAAGAAAAAGAACAAATCAGAATCAGTTTATATCGGGGAACAGTGCAGCTTCCTCTCCCTCCTTCATGAGCCTATTATACTTCTCCAATGAGCAGGATGCCACACAATAACAGTGTCAGCATGTGTTCAAGCATAAAAAACATGGACCGAATGGACTGAAATTAATTAACCCTACGAGATCACAGTGCTTAGCCAGTGGAATTTAATCCAATTTATTACATATAGTGATCTAACTAGGGTTGTGTTTGCATTAATGAGATGGTGTGTATCAGTGTGTGTGCATGAAAGGCTCACAGGAACATGTCCTCTCATGCATAGGTGCGCTGAGGACAACCTTTCCATCAGTGATGGGAGTGGCAGAGACCAACAACAGAGGGACTTTGAGGTTTGGTGCGGCCTTGGGGTGACAAAACCACCCCGGCGAAATTAACTCCTGAATAATGAGGCTTTTATGCGCCGCGTCATCACCAGACAGAAGACAAACTCGGATTTGAGGTTCCGCCAGCACGTAAGAAAAAATTCGGATATGTTTACCGAATTTCTAAGCTAAATTAGCATTGTATCTGCAACTGTCTTTTGAAGTTTGCATCCTAACCCACAGAGTTGACAGCCCAAACCGTAAAAGGCCTACCATGCACACGCCCTAATGAGGTAGCTTATTAGTGCTGTTTCCTTCACAACTTCAGAGATGTTGCTTAGAAACAGCACTGCACAAAAAAAACCCACTAGTCTTTACTGAAAAGCCATTAAATGTAGCTCTCCTTGATGTGCAATTTCCACTGAAACCTATATGAATGAATAAAAGTGAATTAATATGCATGAATTATTGGTTGCCCAACAACCTTGTTATTCGGGTTTTCAGTCAATCTCGATGCGTCATCGTGGATTGCGGACCTGCTCCTTTAGCTCACGCAGCACCTGCAGTGACACTGGCTTGATTTCATGTCATAGTTTCATCATTCTGGTGTCAAGGCTGCACCATGCTAGCTCAGCTCTAACCCACAGAGTCACCGGTGTAGCAGTCGATGCAATGCAGCAGAAACTGTGGCTCCCTCACCGAACATTTCTCTGCTTTTACATAAAAACAGAAGCAAATGATTATTTATTTATACATCCTGCACACATGATGCATGCACACATGTATAGGTTGCTTTATAATTCGAACAACATGCAAATATTAGAAACAGGGACGCATGCAGGAACAGTAAATGTAGTAGTCGGTGTGGTAACAACTGGAAAAAAAAAGAGCACATTCTGCAAACAAACATCACAGCAAAGAGTAGGAGGTTCTGGATGGTAACGGTTGCATCAAAAGCGCAGTGGCGTGCTAATCGGGCCAAAGAGCTTAAAGAGCATATTTTAAGTTAGACACTCCCTTAAACAAATGTTTAGAGAAATATAATAGAAACTTTTTCTGAATAAAAATTTACACAAATTCAGCTAGGAGCTCCCTTAGCTGACGTCACAGGTCCACATATGAAAAAAAAAGCGTTTTTAGAAGCTTTGCAAAAAGGGGCACTTTTGACTAGAAAAATGGTTTAAAAAATGTATTGTAAAACAAAATACCCTCAATAAACATTTCAAATAGTATTTTTGGACAGAGTTTTATCAGAATAAAAAAAAAAAAAGAACTTAATATATGCTCTTTAAGATCAAACCGTAATGTATTAATGAACAACAGCCTCACAGGAAAAGAGAGCTTCTGCATGTCAAACATACACATGTCCTCCATGCACGCACACACACACACACACACACACACACACACACACACACACACACTGAGTCGATTCCATCTCAGAGGGGATTCAGAGACCAGTGATCACGAATTCACTCTGCGCCTCTTCAGGCACAGTGATTGATATTATATGTGACACCTAAAAGACTTACCCACAAGTCTCTAGGTGCTCACTTACATACACACATATTTGTATACACATCTGAAAAGAAAAATGCACAAACACAACCTTCTGTATGTCACTCAATCGTCTCCGGAGAACGCCAAAGATTTTATGCCTTAGTGCGATCTAATGGCTGCTCTGTTCAGCGCTGCCCGCTGGGGGATTTCAGCTCTCCCGCCGGCCCAGCAGGAAGCCTCCAACATACAATTACAGGCCTGTGACGTGGCCCTACCTCCTATTAACTGTAAAAACCTCTCAGGTGTGTAAGGGTGGAAGTGTTGCTCTGAAATTAGCGTTTGCTTTCTTTTACGGTTAAAGCTCACCGTCCAGCCGACGGCTCGCACACTCGCCTCGGAACTAGAGGGAGAAATTGCTCAAAATATTTTATCTGCACCATATACGTCTCAGCAAATTTACTCTCAATATGATAACAAATGTGAAATATTACTCACAGCTTTGTGTTGACTTCAGTGCATTACGGCTGCGGTCATAAATCCTGAAACTGCTGTGCAACATGCATACGTAGCTACTGTACATAAACATTTACAATATGACAGTGCTATTTATATTGTCTCCCTTCATAATGCCATCTGAAGGGCATTTTGGCATCCATTATGTTATGGATTTTTTCCCCTGCTCTACATTTTCCTCTCTCCCATTTATTACCATTCTTCTTCCCCATCCAGACTCTGTTTCCCTACAGTAGAATGGGCCTCTTTACCTTTGGCAGTATTTAACAAAGCACTCGCCTGTTTCTTAATTATTTTCTCCTCACTCCATTGACACTGATTCATGAGGGTAACATTGGACACACCCTCTTGGCCAGCCCCTCCAACCAACCCAAAACCTCCCATCCTCTGCACAGTTTTTCCTTGCTTACATTACTTCTTTTTTTTTGTTCTTCTCTTTCTTTCTCAGTTTTTACCTCTCTCCTGCTACACCAGTATCTCCAACAATCTCCGTTCTTCCATTGTGGTTATCTCTGTGACTATCCTTATGGCTAATAACTTACCTTCATGGTAATTCATTAACCTTCGCGGTTGTTCTCAATTAATTTCCTTTTTTCATGACTAAATGAGCTCTGCAAACTTCCCTTGATTGAAATTCTGCAAAATCACGGATCTATCTTTTCTCGCCTGCAGAGGGCTTCAGTGTTCTCTGGCATTTTGGTGCCAGATGCTAATGTTTTGCTGGTGCATGTTTGTGTTTGTCTGTCAGTTAGTAATGTAGCGTTACCAAATACGCTATAACCTCTGACCCCTGTGACCATCGCAAACAATAATACATCTTTTCCCCAACAATATGGATTACAATGACTCTTACTATGTTTTAACCTGAATCAAGATTCCTACAGGTGTCCGTTTCTCCGGAAGACTCCACAGGACTCTTTTAGAAATAATAAATTCAAAGACTTCCTGATGTCTCCTTCTAAACGACACTACTTTTAATCCACTGTCTAGAAATGCCTTTAATATGATTAATGCATCTTCTTCCACAGTATTATGAATGTTTGATTCAGCTTCAGTATTATTTCATATATTTACTTTGCTAAAAAGGTTAAATCAATATTATTTATGTTCATACCTCATTAAGGTGAACTATCGTTTTAAGGGCTTGAGTCATGTGACTTGTTAGAACCTCCCCTATTGGCCTCTCAACCCTGGCTCCGGAGAGAAAACATGCCATTTTCTCCTCAATTCAACATGAGCCTCACCTTGCTGCCCCCATGGATTATGGACTGAAACTCGCTACCGCTGGTACTCCCGGACCGGACCGGTTTGTCCTGCCGGCGAACCACCTCCCCGGACGGACGTCTCTCCCCGGCTGGGTGCCCCCACCTCGACGAGGCGAGTTCCCACCGGTCGGATCCATCGAGACCATCTCTGGTACAGTGAGTCACCATAATCTGGTAAAGCTAAAGGCCTGTTGATAAGTAACACTCCACGTAACTTATCCACTAGTAACTCCTCCACTCCATTTAATCCTTAATCTAAATTAGAACTCCCTAGTCTTAACATCATGAGACTCAAGTCATTAAAACTCTCAAATTAAGATAAACTTAGAACACTTTACCATCGCGTTGACAAATGCTAAAACCTTGCTACCTCTGCTCATCTGTTTGTAACCGTGTGTCCGTCTCTTTTATAATAAATCTGTAAAGTCTTATTTCTGACCAGACTTCAATTCGTCAATATCAAGATATATAATCTACTCCCTGTGACATCTGACAGAACCTAGTAAGTTCCTGTGAAAACTCTAGTACGTGAAGGCATCAGAGAAATCTCTCCGTATCAGACCGACAAAGCGAAGCTAGATTTCACAGAAGTGTGCAGCTAAACAAACTTAACAGTTTAGAAACGCTACATAAATGGCGAGCCACAATGTCTCATGAACAACCAGAGAGTTGTAAGTAAAGTAAATTATATAATAACTTTTGGAGTCACCAAACACTAAAATGGTACATATATTTAGCTAACATTTGGAGTTTTAGTATAGCTGAAAGTCATCCCTAACTGACAGCATCTGTCTTTAAAGTGATAATATGCAACTTTTTTATATTTTTAAATCTTTTCCTTGAGCCACTATGTGCTAATATGACCCTTTACAGAGTTAATGAAAAGTCACTTAGCCCCATCTGGTGATTAGCCGGAAAACCACGATTGCAAAATCCCCGTCGCCGTCACGGTACCCAGGAAGTCACGTGTCTCACGAGGGTTAGGCTAACCCAAAGTGGCTAGCTGTTATGCTAGCGCTGGAGTGTTTTTAGCTCATGATTCCTGATTTTTTTCAATCTCTCCCTGCTTGAACACAGCTGATTTCTTTGAAGGAATAAATAACCGCTCCTGTAGAAAACTATGAAGGCTGAGGAGACATTTCAACAGGTAGATTTAGGGGTTTAGAAGCTGAAACAATATGCTAACTTGTGTAATGCAGTGATTTAAAACGGACACCAGAGGGTGCCCAAAACAAGCAAAACTGCATATTATCACTTTAAAACAATTGCCGTTATCTCTTGGGAGTCCATCTTTTAGAGAGATACGTATCTCGTGAACCACAGGATGGATTATAACAAAACTCTCAGAAATTGGATATAGATCTACAACTAATTAACTTCTGAAATCAAGCCAATTCAAGATGGCTACAAAATTAATTAATACTAGCAAACACAAAAATGGTAATAAATCTGTGAATTTTACAGATACAGAGCTTAAACCTGGTGTGGTAGTAGCTGAAAGTAACATACTTTGAGTTCTAGCGGATTGATCTTATGATATTGTTATGTGATTTTACACAGGAAAAACCCATCACTTAGCATGGTTTTAGTGTAGAAAATATGCATTCCTTCAAGGAATGATAGACCTTCCTTTATGTTTTATTATTTACTTCCAAAGGGCCAGACTTTCTTGTATAAAAAACAGGATGTGATAGAGAGAACTAAATGAACTGGAGGAGGCTTAGTAGATACAGAGTGAGAGGCCATGGCCAACTCTAGCTCAGAGAGGGAGTGAGGATGTACCAGAATACCGGCTATCTCTCTGAAGCTTTGTCTGCAGGAGCAACTGAGCTGGCAGATGACTCTGCTGCACATGGACAAAAGAGGCTTACAGGCCACCCTGCATGTCAGCTTCCCTCCAGCCAGAAGTATGAAGAGCTGCAGGGGAATACGGGGCGCACTCGAGCGCTCACCTGACCAGACCTCGGTTAAAGTGGGTTCTGATTTGTTCTGTATGTATATGACATCAGCCAGCAGCTTTGGTCTGCATAAGTGCAAAAAGCATGCCTTTACTCTTAAAGAAAATACTGCAGTGATAACAGTTCTGAGATGAGGGGATGATGTATGAGGTGAAGCTGCAAATGCAAAAATAAATACATAAGCCCTAAAGCATGTCAGTGGTGTACTCGTATATTTATCCATTTCCATATTATTATGTGCAACTGATTTTTGTTGGATGCTAAACTTAGAGCTTCTTCACTTTTTTTCCCCTGCCATGTGCTTTTTGTATGCATAGCCTCTGTAGTGCTGATGTGACTGCAGGGGGAGAGCCTAACCCTGTCAGTCACACTGACAGCCAAGCTGTCTAATCTGCTCTCTACTGGTGATGGTGCACTTTAATTAGGCTAGAAGGTCAATCAGCATCTTTCAGAGGATGTGATTGTACTGAGAGCATTTCATAATCCAGGACAACTAGTATGTTATGAGCCTACAGCACTTTTTTTTTTATTCCTGTTTGGTTGAATAATCACAGCATTTTGAATCTTATTATTTTTATAAAGCTCCAGATTAGGATACTAATGCAATCCTGCAACTTTTCACTTCATATCTCGTAGGTTGCCCATCGGTGAGGAACATAATTGTGCACGATGCTCAAAGATACGACATAAAATGCGATCGCTGTGGATGTGAGCTGCTAAAAATAGTTGCGATAATTAAGTTTCTCATTATCAACATGACAGGAAAAGGTTACACATTCACCAGCGGCACCAGTTTTTTTTTCTTCCAAGGCCAAGATGTGCAATCTTCATCATGAGTAATGCGACCCAATGAAGGCGCATCACAAGTCCTGGGAGCCAGCTGATCTTTTATAGCCCATTTGTAACGATAATTCGCTGCAGAGAAAAATAACGAGCAACTATTTACAATACACATAACAATGTCTTCTCTTTCTATTTTTATTTCCTCTGCCCTGCTTAGATAAATGCATTTCAATTTTGTTGAGCAAACTGTAATGAGAAGCTCCACCGTCGGACCAAACCGAATTAGCATCCGCGGTCTGTGCACGAGGCAGAAATGTGGGAAGGCTCGCTGACATTTCTGGAATAAGCACTTTGTTGTATTTTCTTTGGAGGGTGAGAAGGGTTTGGCGTGTGTCAGCGTGGTGTTGTGAATGATTTTATTTAAAGGAATAGATGCGTGCAGACAGACACATGTTCTCAATTGCAGATACATTTCCTTCAGTTGAAATAAAAGGTCAGTTCTGCAGGTTTTTTGCTGTCTTTTGGGCTCCAATCATCCTGAAAGATGGTTTATATTTCTCTCCAGGATATTTCTCTTCATGCCTTAATGCAGTCTTTAATGCGAAAAAGGACAAAGTGGTGCAGAAATTCAAACCTGTCATGCTTTTTCCTAATGGCATGAAAGTGTGAAAAGACTGACTTTATTCTTTCATCAGCTTAGACTAACTATCAGGCAGATGGCCTTTTCCTCAAGCCCTCTATATCTTCTTAGCTCACAATCTCTCTCACTGACAAACCTAACAGTAAGCATTTTAATTCCCACTGACCTTTACTGATCTCACCCGGGGAGTTCCTCCCATTGCTTTTGGCCAAAACAAAATGAAATTTGAATTTCAGCTCAGAATAATTTAAGATACTTCCTATACGCCGAGTTTAAACTATTCTGCAGTTTGGATGATGCCTAAATGGACCGTAAGAGCTCTCTCTCTCCTTCCATTCCTTGCTCGCCCATGGGACTGTGGGATCAAATTCAGTCAGCGTGCGAAGGGGAAGACGGGCGACTATGGCATCCTCGATATTCACACGTACGCACACACGAGGACACGAAGCGCACAAACTCACTGTGGCACACAAACGTGCTCCAGCTCTAGTACACTGAGCACCAGAGGGCTTTGTGTTCCAGGCTGAGAAATGCCATGTCAGCACGCACCACATGGAAGTTTAGAGGGGAGGGAAAAGCTAAATAACATCAAAAAAAGGAGCGTGTGATGAAAAATGCATGGAGGGGGAGAGGGCGACAGTGGTTCCCTGTACACAGCTGTCTACAGGAAGCTACGGATTTTTACGCTCTTTATCTGGTTGCCCCAAGTGACAGCGCTGCTTCCCCCGACTGACCACACGAACACACAACAGCAAAAAACATCCGAACTGTACAGGCGTACAGGGATGCTTGAAAGTTTGTTGACTCTAGAGTTTTGTGCATTTTCTGCAACGAATGTAAAAGCATAGGCTGATTTTCCTGCAAATTACACAAACATGTAAAGAAAATCTACACCTAAAACAAAAAAAGGCAAGATCCAAAAAAGTATATGCAAGTAAAATTATAAAACATATAAGATCAGAGGTTCAGTCAGATGGTGATGCATCAACGCATAAACTAGATAGATTTCTGTGGCGTTCGGAGGAGAATAAAGACTTAATATAACTTTTCTGTGTGAGAATATAAAATAGCATCATTCATTTCCAAGAATAAGTCATGTGACAGTTTATTATGCTTCAAAAGAAACCAGGATAACATCTGAGCAGCTCAGGTTTTCTATAAAATAGATAGAATGTTTGATTGGACTGAGAGGTGAAAGACATTTCTGAGCCAGAACCATTTGGATTATTTATGTCAGAACATCTGCAAACAAAAATCTCATGACATATTAAGTAATGCTACATAACAACTGTACTCAAAACACAAGTCATAATATATATAATATCAGTTATATATGACTGTTAAAGACAAATTAGGGTAAGTTATGACCTTAAAAAGTAGAAGTATTGTGGCCAAGGCGAGCAGTCTGTGATTTTTATGAAGGAATTCTGAAAAATGTTCCAAGCTGAAGCACAGAGTTGGACAGGAATCGGATGAAATGTTTATAGCTGGGATGGAATTCACTGATAAATGGCTTTTTTTTTTGTTTTGTTCACCATAGAAAACAATCTCTACACCGAAACATGCAGACAAACTGGGACTGAGTGTAAACTGGGGATTGTACCAGCAACCTCCTCAATAGAAAGTCACGCTTTTAAGCTGCGGCGACTATAAGGTCATGTTTTATTACAATAAATTAAAAAATAACCCATTGTTTCATTTAGTTGTCTTTATCTTTTTTAAAGACATATTAAAAGGCACACTATGTAACTTTTTCATATTTTTAAGTAATCTGACCCTTTACAGGATTAATGAAAAGTCACTGCTGCTTGGATCCAGAATACCACATTTGTGTCCGGTGCCCTGAAGTCTCACAAAGTCACGTGTCTCACGAGGGTTAGGCTAACCCAGCTGTTATGCTAGCTCCGGAGTGTTTTGAGCTCATGATTCCTGATTTTTTCCCATCTCTCCCTGCTTGAACACAGCTGACTTCTTTGAATGAGTGATGAACCGCTCCAGTAGAAAGCAGTGAAGGCTGAGGAGACATTTACACAGGTAGATTTAGGGGTTTCTGAGCAGAAACAATGCTAACATTTTACGACAGTGGCTTAAAACGGACACTAGAGGGTGCCAAAACAAGCAAAACTGCATAGTATGCCTTTAAATCTTGATGTTTATCCAATTTGATCAACCATTCAAAATAAATGCAGTCCGATTCCAACCAAGTATTTTAAGGTTTCATACAGCTTGTTCCAGATAATTACCTTATGTCCTATCAATATTGATGTTTTATTGTGTTTTTATTGTGCTTTTATGAGATCTATTGGGTGGTTTTAATTCGTGCTGTGCAGCACTTTGGTCAGCTGACACGCTGTGTGTAAATGCGCTTCTATAAATAAAGTGGTATGGTATCAAATTTAATATAATAATCTAATATCAATTCAAATATTTAGGCAAAAACTGCAAAAAAAAAAAAGATGAAATGAAATAAAATGCATCGCTGCAGCCTCAGATGAAAGAACATGTAACTGTGTGCTCTAAATGAGAAAATACCCAAAATATAAACTGACACTTTTTTTTTTAACTGTAAAAAGTAATTAATAACATTTTTACAGGCAGTTGCAACTTGTATTACCTTGCTTGGTTGTTGTTTTTTTTTTTAAAAACAATTCATATTTATAATTTCTTATAAATCTTTTAAAAATTTATTTAAAAAAAAAATGAAACAAAATGTTCCTCACCAAATGTTTATACAATAAAGTGTTATTTCCAATCCAAGAACCCAAGCTATGTTAGAAATGTTTTATTTAAAACATGTTCAAACCCCTGTTCTAGTTATAATCAAACAAAAATAAAAACTAAATGATGACTCTGCAGAAGTGATGTAAGACTAAAGAAACTTGAAGAAACCATAAACCCACAATAACCTTCAAATTGAACCATTGTGTGAAATAGATTACGTGATATGTCCTGTTTTCTGATTCACTGAGTTCTAACACTGATGCCTTCATGTCAGGCTGATGTGTCAAAAGTTTTTTTTTTTCATTTTGCTATGAAAACAGCACGTCGTCCTCTTCACTCCACGACTGTCTGACAGTGTTAATCTGCAGGAGACGACCATGTTGACAGAACACATTAAGGCGCTTTAGTGGGGAAAGGTTAAGTATCAACACCGGAACAGAATTTCTGATGGTATATAGTAAACCTCTTAGAAGACATGGACGTGTATGAGCAAAGGCTTACCGGACCGGATTCACGCGTTACAGCCTGGACGTACATGTAGTCAAAGCCGCGTGTCATTTCCTGAATCTATAGAACGAGGCTCGCTTGTCAGACGGCGCTGAGCTCGGATGTGATTTTAATCTTCTTAGCCGTCCGTCAGCACTTTATCAATCGCATCACCTTGTCTGGTGATGCTGCTATTAGGTGAAATGACTGTCAGGAGTCAAAGACGGGGAGTGTCCACACTTCAAATATCAATAACCACTGTCAGTCTGGTCCAGAACTGAAGGATTATCTGGAATCAGTTTGTTTAATTCATCATTTTAAGGCCAGCTGCTCTGCCTCTGATTAGTTATTGTACACACTTGTCAATTAGAGGGTTTATCTCAGGAGGATTGAGATACATCAGATGGGGGAAAAAGTGGTAATTAAAAGGCATGACATCTGATTTTGTTTATAATATATAGATATGTTGAATAGGCTGAATCACTGCAGGAGGGTTTGTTCAAAAAGGCCAAGTGAAGGCCGTCATGTTGACCCTCCACAGGTCTCTGTTCCCATGGTTACTGTTGCTTAGACACTCCTGATTTAATGGCTAAACTGAATAAATACTTAGCTTTTTGCTATAACTTACTGTAGAATAGCATAAAAAATATGCTTTTAGAAATCAGAGGATCATTTCCCCCGCAGCTCGTTTAATAACTCTTAAATAACTGAGTGGAAAAAAGGGAAAGGTGTGAAGAAACGTTATTTTAGTTTATTCAGCACTGAACAAGCATTTTTCTGATCCTTCATAATCAATTTAAAAGATGCTTCTCTTGTTAATCCTGCAGAAAGTCGGTAGAGAGACAATGTGCCAAATCTGTGCTGCCGGGCCAAAGACGCACCGGAAACAAACTATTAACGGACAAGAATTAAGAACAAAAATTAAATTAATGCAACTGTCTAAGGAAGGGGGTGACATTTCACAATGATGTGAATCCATTTCAACTGTCTGGAGGAAGTAAAATGTATTTGATCAACTTTGGTTGAAATTCTAACTTTGAAATGGGAAGAGGAACTTTGTTAGCTTTTTGTAACAAAATCTATCTTTACGTATGATGAGTTTGTGCATAAAAATAAATTTACATTGTATTTATTTGTCTTATTATACAATTATAAATTAAATAAATACAAGCATATCACATTTAATTATTGTATGCACAATTAACACAAATGCGTCAAGCTCATTATTACCAAATTTGCACATATGACATGTAATGTAGGTGAGACTGAGTGCCACTGATTTCACCTGCATGTTGAGGTGGAGAAAAACAGCTTTCTTTAAATGTAGCCTCACATTAAAGCTGCAGTCTGGAGTATTAGAGTGAGAGAGAACCTCCTGCTCCCTTTAACTCCACCTTTTTATCGTGCACACACATCACTCTGGTCTCTAATGTGTTTTCAGCAAGTGTAGTTGCAGGATTTTTCTTTGTTTTTCTATCTGAAGTTGAGTTAGCCGGGGAAATGGCTAAATTTTTAGCTTTAGTTTGCACTGACTTCTCCATAAATCTGCATTATTTTGACATTTAAGGCTGCAAAGAAAACATTTCTTGTTGAAAATGAACCACAATATAGAAATGTACAAATCAATGACTCTCTACAAGTATCACTTCCTCTATATAATAATCAACCAAAGCCAAATGATCAGAACCTTCATCATGTCGATGCATATTTCTACTCACACTTCCTCCACTCTTATCGTTTCAATATTTCAACTCTTTCCCTATAAAGAATTCTCTCCCTGAGAGCGATGCAACAATATTTGACCCGATGTTCTTCTTGTAAGAGCAGAGCCAGCCTCATCTGCACAGAGGGAGGGCAGATAGCAGAGGCATGGGAAGAAGAATTTTATAAATGTAAACCAATGTGTTCTGAAACCACCAGGGTGAATGTATCCTCACGCTTTTGAAGAAAGTGTTATTAGAGTCAGAGCACTTATTTAACCGTCTTCACAATAACTGCCCTTTAGTTTTAGTGCTGACTTCGGAAAACACAGAGGGGAGTGAGAAAAAAAAACACAAATGCCAGAAAATGACATAATACAGTGTTTCCAATTCAATTTCCTCTCGCTGACCCGCAGCTACAAGAGAAATCAATGCAGCTGGAAGTAAAATCCTCTGAACTGAGGGATGGCAATAGCTTTTTTTTCTGTTTTTTTTTTTTTTTTCCTCTGGTAGAAAAAGCAAAGAGCATTGTTGTTTTGGAAGAACACTGAGTGAAAAATAAATCACTCAGGTGTAAATCACTGGCACTTTTGCTGTCTGCAGAACTAGGCACTGACCCAGACACATGCAACCCCCTCCAAGTTTAACAAGTCTTGCAGAAATGGCATTTCAGCTTTTAACCTCCACCTCTGCCCAGCAATGCCTCCAGTCTATACAGATTTGAACTAGTTTCCATAAAGGGAAGACAAGAAAAATGGCATATAAATACATGTAATTTCATCGGACGAAGCAAAAAAACAAATTAACCTCAAGTGCCTCTCTGGAAGACGGCTGCAACGGGGGGAATTTGTGCAAATGTCAATAACTAGAACCGACTGTAATTTCCTCCTTTTTCTTGTCACACCTTGTGTGGAAAAAGGAGCAAAGTGAGAGATCTGTGCCTCCCCCCCCCCTCCCGCCTGAAGCGAAACCCATCCATCACTGGCATTGTCAACACAACAATGTGGCCTGTAGGATTGTAGAGTGTGCACCCTTTCCAGGTCTAAATTAAATCCCTGATCAGAGGTGTTACCTGAGATTAATTCAGACCCCTCCATTGAAAACAGGAGGCTTAGAAAAGAAATGCGACTCAGAATTACAGCCCAAACTTTGCTCTATAGACATCAAAGGAGTGAGGATAATAGGGAAACTGGGGGGTGGGGGTGGGGGGTGCGGGTAGTGACGGAGGCCAAGTCGTCTGACAGAGAAACACGTCTACTGCTTTAAAAGAGAGAGGACATTAGAAAGAGTTTAAAAGTCAAAAATGATGTGCTAAAAGAGCCGACTTTACAGCAGATTTATTTCTTAATCTTTTGCATGTTATGACCTAATTTAATAGTTTTTCTCCTTAAAGCAGCACTGAGCGACTTTTAACCAGTAGGGGGCAGTAGGAGGCTACGATTGAAAGTTTCACTTTTGCTGTCGTAAATCATCTCACGCCTGAACTTTTTTCCAACCCAGTCTATCAGCTTTTCAGCTGATAATCTGTCAGACAAGTTGTTGTTTTTACATTTCACCATGTGGTTAATAATCAGACTGGTTAAACTGTGATATGCTTGCTAAAACGATCCCTCCTCGGCAGGAGTCCCCCCCTAGCGTCGTTAGACCGGTTCTGCCGTAAAGCAGAAGGTGACATCATCGGCCGAGGTACGGGCCGGGGCTCAAAACTGTCTAGTGCGGTATCTGGCCAGTAGAGGGGTGCAGAGTGCTGTCAAACATGAAACTGATCAAGTTTCTAACTAAATAATCAGTGAGATCAATTTTAATGCTCTGACTTGTTACAGTGTTAAAAACTGTCCAGTGCTGCTTTAATAGTGTTGAAATGTAAAAAACAAAGCTCATAAAATGCCATTTTTCTGTAATCTAAAAATAAAAATATTAGGGGTTGGAATTTAAGATTAATTAGAAAAAAATAACGCGTAAAAAAATAACGCAATTACCATGAATTGCAGTTTGTGTTTGATGCCAACAGAACTAATAGTCCGTGGGGCGGAACGAATGTTTGGTTTTGAGTTTTAGCCGGGTATTGTTTTGTGACGGACGTGTCGAGTGTGCGTGACAAAGATAAAAGTAATAGGAAACGAGAAATGAGCAAAAACACACTCATAATCAATCGTGCGGTTTTAGGTTTAATTATCCATCAGCTGCATTCATTGTAATCCTCTAAGCGCAGTGGTTCTCAAACTTTTTTTACCTGAGTACCACCTAAAACCTATGTAGGATCTTCAAGTACCATGTTGGACCTTTAAATAATGCACAATTTGACTGGTTTTATAGTTGGCATCGATGTTTTTAGCTTAAGCATTAAGCTAATCTGTGGTGCACAAACTGTTAGCCCATCCGGCGTTCAGACAAAACGTCATGACATGACACATCCTAAATAAATATATCTTAATATAAATACTTTAATAATGGTGAAAATATACTCAAATTAGGCCACCTCCCATTACAAATGCTTAATTTAAAAAAATGTTCACTATTTTAGTCACCAATATTTCATTAAAAACAAAAGGGTTGGGTCCTCNNNGGTGCACAAACTGTTAGCCCATCCGGCGTTCAGACAAAACGTCATGACATGACACATCCTAAATAAATATATCTTAATATAAATACTTTAATAATGGTGAAAATATACTCAAATTAGGCCACCTCCCATTACAAATGCTTAATTTAAAAAAATGTTCACTATTTTAGTCACCAATATTTCATTAAAAACAAAAGGGTTGGGTCCTCCGCGTACCACAGTTTGAGAATGACTGCTCTAGTCATATTTTACTGATCTGTGTTCACTGATGGAGCTAGCGCTAATGCTAACTACTACAACTACATTAAATAAAGTTTGTACTCCAGTTAAATGAGCCTGTCATTAATAATAACAATAATAATAATAATAATAATAATAATAATAATAATAATAATGCATTGGATTTTTATAGCGCTTTTTCCACTACTCAAAGCGCTTCACAGAGTTGTTAATGAACCTGCTAATAAAATAATAAAGTTCTGTACTTTTAGATCTGTCCAATTTTAGGGATTGTTTTGTTTTGTTTTTCTGCTGTTTTGAATTTAAAGGCAATTAAAAAACTATTATTTGATTCTGTCTCCCTCTAAAAGTATTTTAAATTAA
This sequence comes from Callopanchax toddi, assembly GCA_006937965.1. Classification (NCBI taxonomy): domain Eukaryota; kingdom Metazoa; phylum Chordata; class Actinopteri; order Cyprinodontiformes; family Nothobranchiidae; genus Callopanchax; species Callopanchax toddi. The sequence continues at coordinate 1,429,165 of SSNR01000011.1, forward strand.
AAAAACCCTGCTTTTGGAGGCAATTTTTTTTTTGTATTAATAAAATGCAATTCATTGTGATTAATTAAAAACGAAGCACCTAATAAGTTCGATTTTTTAAATCGAGTCCCACCACTAAAAAAATATATAAAAACCACAAACTAACTCAATGTGAGGGTTATTACCACTAAACAAAAACTATACCAATAAACTACGTTGCAATGTATTGCTTTTAAAGTTAAATATTTAGTTTAAAAACGGTTTGAATTTTTTTTCCACATCAGATGACAGCTGCGCCAAAGGCTAAACATTCAGCTAACTTTATCAAATACCCACATTTTGTGACAGATCTATTTTTTTCCCTTTAAATTATTATATGCAGTTTTATAATAAACAAAATACAGTGAGACACAAAATGTATCCCTGTCATGTTAGCATGAACATGCATCTGATAGAAAAAACTACATTTAAAACATCACCGATATCGACTTTATGCACTTTGTGAGTCTGTTGGAACTCATTTAAGGTGAACGTTAATACGAAAATGAAAACGCCTCTGTGTTGAGCTTTAGAGAGCTTACATTCTGTGCAAAAAATAGATTTTTATTCTAAGATTTGCCTTCAAACGTGCCCTTAAATGTAAACTTCTCCTCACATCTGAGAAAAGAGCTTTTGCTGGTGTTTGAGTGAAAAACGCAGGAAGGTGACTGACTGGCCATGCAGGGGAGAAAAAAAATAAAAGAGGCAAATAACTGTTGAAGCGTGAAAGTCTGAAAATTTCCTTTTCCTTTTTTTCTTTTTGGAGCAAAAGAAAGCTTTCAAGGTCCAGAGATTGCGAAATGTTATTTTTCGTTTCCCTTTTCTGAGGCATAAGGAAACTTGAAAAGCCACGGTTACAGCAGTTTAGTAACCATCCTATTTCAAAATCGAGGTCTTTTCAGATGTTGTGCGCCTTTCAGACCTCCTGGGATTCTCTTCACTGTGCTGCATGAGTCCTACCAGCTCTATAGATGGAATGAAATTGTGGAAAGCATTTTTTTTTTTTACAGTATGCCATCATGGTTTCTCTTCTTCTACAGCTATAGCCTGGAGCCATGCAGAGTGGGTATCTTGCTCTGCTTGACATCGTCAAGTCCTCCACATTCCATCACTCTTCTTCTCCATCTCCCTTCATCGTATTTTTAGATCCCTAACTTCAGCCGTGTACTGATATTCCTCCATGATAATCTCGCCTCTGATTTGTATTTTTATATCGCTCCCAAACTGTGCTGCTCTGGTTTCTCATCTCGGAGACATTTGGACCGCTGGATGCCTCATCAGTCGAGCAACAACAACAACACTAGATTGTCGTGCAGAACCGAGCCTTTAATGCAGCAGCAACAGGAAGTGAAACCACTGTAAAGAGGCATGTTGTTGTAAAGCACTCACTACATTTACTCCACACCTGTTAGTTTGGCTCAGAGATGTTACATCTTCCCTTATAAAACCCCCATCTTCTCATTAAAGTAGCATCCCAAGACAATCGTCTTCACTCATCAGTGGAGGGACAATAAACCTCCTCATATCTTTGATAGCAGTCTTAAAAAAATAAAGCAAAAACACCTCTGGGACCACATTAGCTGTAAAGTGGAGTGTGTATTATCATAATGCAACAATCAGAAAAAAAAAACCTTGATTTTTACTTAACCTTCCGTTTTACCTCCCCCATCTCTAGCTCCAAGAGACAATTTAGACTTGTCCTTGGGTCAAAGGCAGCCCTGCTTAAAATGTCTTTAGATTTGTTGCACACAAACACACACACACACACACACACACACACATGCACACATCAAAGCAACCAGGAGCTTATTTTCAAGTATTTTGCACCCCGAGGCTAGCAGCTACTTCTGAGGCTGCTGTATTCACAATAAATAGCTTGATTTCTGTTCCACAGATCCCACCAAAGCACCATCTACCAGACAGCTGTGGGCAAGGGTCTTCATGCTTCCCTATCACAGATGATGGTGCATAATAGTTTAGCTGATTGCTTTCCTAAGGTGTTGATCAGTAATGCTCACAACAGCTAAACTCAATCCAAGTCTGCTGGGGAGAAGGAGTTCTGCCTCTCGCCTTTGAAACATCAAACTTCTGATGGTTCTGCCCTGTGATTCGCTACAAGTCTCTTTCATCCTGTGTGGACATCAACAGGAAAACAAGAGTCCTATAGCACCTGATGATTCTGGGCTGCAGCCTCTGATGAAAACTTTGCAAATTTCCCAGACATTGCATGGATTTGGAATAAACTTTGAGCATCGTACATAAAGTGCTTCCCTACTTTAAAGATTCAAAATGATGAGAGTCAGCTCAGCAACTGTGAGCTACAGCAGAGTGAGTATAATCACGGGAAAGAACAGAAGAACTGACTGTCAGAAACTCTTCCTTTCCCGTCTCTTTCAAATAATCACCATCAAAGATCATGGTATCTTTACTCGCTAGTGGAAATGTGTCTTTAAAGACACTCGTTTCTTTCTCTGCTGTGTCTATTGCTTTATGTCAGATCATCCCTTCTACAGAGATGCCCTTCTTCTCCGTAATGACTGCTGTCTGTCTGTCTGCCTCCGAGTCAGTAGCATCATTCATAAGAAGGCCTCTCGCTGCGATTAGCCTTAAAACCAGATATGTAAATTAATTTTAAATGTTCCTTAAAACATATAAAACATCCTTATTGACTCGGGGCTGCCGAGCTGCAGGGGGCTGCTAATCAGCTCCCTCTATGGTTCATTTAGCCTCTGTGCCATTAAAGATAATACAAATAAAATAACAGTTAGCATGAAGGCACTTTCAAATATTCCTCTAAAAAGAAAGAACATTTGCCTTTTTCATGCCAACTATCTATAATTTGCACTAGATATTGTTTTTATTCCAAGTTCCCTATGCTTACAGTGCATTTGTGCTGAACAAATTCAAGTTAATTACAAGGAAAATGGTACAAAATGCGATATGTGACCATTACAATCTTGTTTGCCATGCTCAGCAAGGATGCATCTCTTATCACACCCACACAAGGCTTACGCGCAGATAAATGAAAAAGACATACTGTATGGATGTAAGGACTGCACACACGCACAGTTTCCTCCCTCTGCCGATTAGACACTAAATTAGCTTCAGACAGATGCAAAATCTCCACACTTTGCTCTACCCTCTCTTGGTTTTGACCAATATTGTGAAATAGTGGCATTCCAGCAATAGAACTTTAATGAAAGGTTTGGAAACGAGGCCTAGACGCTTGGTTGATCTAATGAGATCCCTAACTGTTTCTGCCATCTGCCAGACCAGAGTCATGACATTAACTATGCAGCCACGCTAAGCTTCAAACCCCTTTTAGACGGAGCAGCTCATCTGCTCTGCAAAAATAAACAAATAAGAATCTGGTATATGGCTCTTAAGGCTTTAAGTAATGCAGTCAGTATCCTGCACGTAGCAAAGCTAAAGTCTCTGCTTTCCTCGGTGAAAGTTTTCATTGCCTGATATATTTTTTCTCCCTTTCAGTATTGATGTGTCTAGAAGGCCTTGCTTTGAGTCAAACTCATCTGCGGTTTTTGAGGCGGCCATTGTTCGCCTGGTTGGAGAGAGGTCACTGCAAGGGGGGAGAATAAATGAGGAGTGATTGACTGGTCTCTGCTGGAGAAATGAGTTCTCCATTCATTCGCCGGCTTCCAGAGGTTAAACGTCCTTCAGAAAAGTAAACACAATTTGACAGAGCCCTACAATGCACACATAGGCACAGCGTGGCACAATCCATCGAGGCAGCACTTAGCTTCGCGCTCCTCTTCCCTCGTCGAGCCACAATAATCTACCAGGCATTAGGTATCGCTGAGGAATCTGCACACTTATCAGAATGAACTTTGCATACATATGCAGCACTCACCGTTAAGCCCACTGCAATAAAAATGGGGGAGTGGGTGCATGTATCTGGAGCAATAGAGAGTGATAATTCATCTAAAGATGCCGCTCTCTGTAGGCAACCAACCCAGGTCTGACCAGATCCCAGATTCCTCCTAGAAAGCAAATTAAAAACTGAAGTACTCATCGGAGACCAGATTAGACCGTTTCCCCTCCGCCATGCTTAAATTGCATTAATCTCAAATGCAGATCACATCTGCAACTAATTGATGGATTTGCAAGGAGATCCGAGACTGGTGGGGCTCAACTGCTGTTTATTTTCAGATGCCAAAAGCTTTAACCCTTTACTCGCCGCTCGGCAAACCCGGAAGCAGGTTAAATAAAGTCAACAGCTGTGGCGCAGCTTGTCCAAAGGCCAACCCGAATATTCACCCGCACACACGCTTCGCCTAATTAACGAGGAAAGTGCGACTGGGTTTCTGTTGTGTGTTGGTTTTGCATGAATAATTCAAAGCGCGGCGTTGTTCTTTATGCCCCTTCCTGTTCTTCATGGTACAGTAGGAGCTCCGGCGCCGTGAGGGAGCCTGCCATCCGAAAATATACTCACAGGCAGCATGCTTAGCAGCTCATCACGGCATTGTCACATAGATTTGTGTACGCAAGAGCCACAAAAGTCTAACTCACTCCTACCAGCCTGTGAAGGCCGAAAATGTCAGTTGTCAGAAGTCCTCCTTTGTCGCGTGTGAAGACAAAGGAACGTCTTTTTAATCCGCAGATGGCACACAGAGAAACACAACAAGGCTTTTAGGAAGGAGGCCTACAGCTATGACTTGTTTAGCAAAAGATGCAACAAAGACAAATATATATACAGTAAAACAAAGATACTGTAAAAGTGTTCTCGGGGGTGTTTTTGCACGTAATTGCTCTAAGAGAAAAACACATGGGCATCGTATGTGTTTGGAGATGCACTGTGTGTTGTGATTGTGGCAAGCAGTGATCTATTCTTTCCCATTACCCTACTGCATACGTCTGGTTCATTTACATTCATGGTTATCCAGATAATGAAGCTTTCAATCCGGGGGATCCTGCGGTGAGAACAATGAACCCAATTACCTCCTGCCGCCTGTGAGATGGGATGGCAGACTCGGAGACAGATGGGAGAGGCTGCACTCGGCCGGCAATCCAATCACATTCATCTCGCTTGCTTCCCGTTTCCCCCTGTTCATGTGCTCTGCAGCAACTTATCAACAGGCAGGGGCCAAAGAACCTGGGATCAGTACATCCCACACAACAACACACAACTGCACTTGTGCACAAACTAATTCCCGGAAGTCCACTCAGGCTCCTGGAGTCTTCCTCCCCCTTCTGTTCCCCATGTTGCCGTCAGGTTTCTCACCTCCTTCAGACACAAAACAACTCACAGTGATCTTATGAGCTGGCCCACTTCACCTGCTGGAGGACGAGAAGGAGGTGAGGAAAAGGTTTCGTAGGCGAGGTAATATATCTACCTCAATCTCAGTCTGCTTATCAGTGATTCAGGGTCTGAGTAGGAACCTTCCTGATGAATTATGCAAGACACTCAAGTTTCTTTTTTCTAGCTTAATAACAGTTATAGGCTCTGACAGAGATCACTCAATGATACGGCCAGCAAAGTCAGCCTCTGTCTCCTCAAAGGAAGGAAGTTGTGAAGATCAAGAAGTTGCACAAACACGAATGAAGCTTTTGATTAAGTTTGACGCAATCCTTTGAAACTGAATCTGGAGTTATGTAAATATCCTGCACTGGTGTTTGAGCTTTTCTTCTTTTAAAGAGATCCTAGATGCCAAATGTAAAGATGCAAAAGAAAACACAAGTTTTACTCAAGTCATTCCTGCAGTTACAGTTTATATGACTGCCTCTTTTCAGCTTTAAGTCATGCAGCACCTGCTTTTTATATCCCATCATTGATTTAAAAGTATATTGTTGCTTCTCCAAGATGGAGTTTGACGTTCAGCAGTGGCCGTGTGCTTGGACTTCAATGGTGCTTGAGGGAAAGTATGCAACCGGTAGATAATTAGCTGGTGATTGCGTGGAAGCTGATACCGATTCTGCATAAAGCTCCAATAATTTTGCAACTTTCATGCAGAACATACTCTTATCTCATGTGCCCTGTCCACCAACCTTACAGCCTCTAACTTTGACACTGTGATCAATAGTAATTGACTTAGTGGTCGATGTTTCTCTTGAAGTTTTCCATCTGTACTGCCACCAGTTAGGTCCATATTGCGGGGCAGTGTATAGTTTGCTGGTGGGGATCTGCATGTTAATGCTGCCGGCTCCCCTGAGGGACATATAGGTGTTTTAATGCTAATGAACGCCTCATGAGAACTTCTCGTTGGTCATCCCTGCACACAGGCGCTTACGTGCACAGACTTGTCCAGCCGAGCGAGTGGGCTCCTTCCCTCCACTCACACACATTCACACACATGCAGGCACAGACTGCACACCCACTCAACCCCTTGGATGCATTATTGATAAGCTACTAATTACGCTTGTTGCAATTTCAGCTGACCTTTCCCGGGAACATCCTGGATCATTATAAGCTGAATTCTCTCTTCAAATTGCAAAGGTAATCTACAGTCCAGCATCTCTGTTCTGCTTCTAGTCAAACCGCCGCCATCCTGCCACGCATTATTCACTGGAGGGTGAAGACGTCTTCCTGATGCACCGCAAGAAAATTTATGTAAACCTAGAATAAAAAAGAAAACGCAAAGAAGCACTTTAAATTTCTTATTTTCTCAACCGTTTTCTCAAAACATCTGTCAAATGGAACCTTATCATCAACAACAATGAATTTTTAAAGTAGACCATCTGATATTTGGTTTTACTTGAAGATCACAAACTGAACAATCCTATGTTTTTACATCTGTTAACGTGTAATTAGGACACAAACATGTAAGCATCATTTACCATCATGTCATTTCTGTTGGTTTAATGACTTTTAAAAGGTTTTTTACTCAGAAACAAGCATCTTAATAATAAAAAAGACCAAAATAATTAAAATGTCTGTGATGGAAGTTCTATCCAAATGAAAAAAAAAAAAAAAAAAAAAAAAACCCACTGCTGGTTGAAAAATGAGCTTTATCATGGAAAAATTTATAAGATCACTCAAATGTATGGAGACAAAAAATATCCTTAATTTAAGTTTAAGCTCTTACAGCTAATTTTTACTGGATGCAACAATAAAGACACTGATATGGTGTTTAAATGTCCCATGACTCCATATTTAAATCACTTTATATTAAACAGGTGTAATCTTTGATGCCGCTAGATTAGCGTTGCACCATTATAACTCAAAATACGCTGTAATTATTTCCTAACGAGCAACTCAGAGATCAGAAGAAAGCGCCGCCTTCCGGTTCTGCTGGGTTTCTCCTTATTTGGCAGCCTGACACTTCTGCTGCAGCAGGGGGCAGTGCCGTCGCGTGAAAGAGAAACGAAAGTGAAACTTAAACACTACACGGTCTATGGGCAATGGCGGCGGCACTGCCTCGCTCCAGTTGTCGTGAACGTGCATGTGGGAGGAGAATTTACCACATAAGCAAGTCCGGATCACTATGACCTCATAGCGGGCTGGAGGGGAAAAAAGGGTTTGAAACCTGGGTCTGAAATCTTGAAGAGCTTCTCACTGGCTGGACTAGGAGACAGATGGACGCCGTTTTTTGCTCTTTCTGGCAGGTTTAAGGTGAGAACTCAACGTTGCAACATGATAGATAAGTCAGAAAACATGGAAAACGATGTCATGAGCACTTTAAGTCATTTGCATGAATTTGAAGACAAACATAGTTATATAAAACATGCATAATAATGTAGACACATACACTTTTGCAGAAGCCAGCTTACAAAATGACCTCAAATAGTCTGGCTTTGATGATAAAGTATAAGAAACAAAAGAGTTGTTATAAAATGCACACAAAGCCAGAAACATATCTTTGATAAATTATCTGCAGAAGTATACCGATAATCTTTAAGCTTCCTGCTATATGCATTCATGAAGCAGCTGATGTTAAGCTTAGCGTTTACAGAAAACTGAAAGCACCATGCCTGCATGTAAAAATCCATTTGTATATTTCCAACCAAAACACAAAAGGTTTTAACAGCAGGTCTTTTCTTACTGCTCTACTCAAAGATCAATGAGGAGCATTTAGCGGTCACAAATCCAACAAACTTCCTTCCAAATGTGGGCGTGCAGTAAAATGTCAATATCAGCTGCGTGAACCTTCCCTGATCTTTGATCTGAGAGTCCGTTCTTTAGAGTCTTTGAAATGTGTCTGTGGGAGGTGTTTTCTCTTCCTTCTATTAGGAGTTTTAACTTCTCTGTCCCAGATCACATGTTCTGTAAAGCATTTGCTCAAACCAATATGCAGCCAAGAGCTTCAGTAGCTCAGGATTTTTTACTCAGAGAATCCAGCATTGTATGAAAGATATGGTGACAGATCGCTGCTTGAGTTTATCTTTCTTACCTTCATTGGTTCAGTTTTTTTTTATTTTTTGCTAAAACTTCATAAAATGCACAGCAAATAAAACAGAGTCTGCAACTCTGCCTCTAAGGAGCATGTCTCTTAACCTAAGAGTTGTTTTACTCCTCCAGTGCAATCAGAGTTTGTTTGTGACGAGAGCTGACCCGAAAAAAGTATAAATAGATGGACTGTAAAAAGGGCTGGGAGCAGCAGTTTGGTGGTGCTGTGAACCAGGTGAGCCGGTGCAGGAAGGGACGACACCAGCCAAAGGATTAATGGTCCCAGGGGAAGCCGAGGTAAGCCCGCTGCTCCTGCTTGACATCTTTGTAGTTGTAAGAGCACAGAAATTAGCCAGGCAATGCGGTGAGTAATGGACAGGGTGCCTCCATCAGTCCCATTTAACAATGCATGCAAAGCCAACAGAGGAAAATACAGAGAGAGGGAAGAAAGTAAGTACTCTCTCTTGGGCATGAGTGCAGAGTTCCATGGAGCAGATTATTACTTAAGGTCTATAGTGTGAATTAAAGTGAAACATTACACACATTACGCAGAATAGGCCTTAAATTCTGCTGGCTTTTGCTGACAAAAACAGAATGCACACTGCAAAAATAAACAATGCATAAAAAAAATTCACGCTGCACATTATGCAGCGTCGGCATTATTTAGTGATGACTTTGACTTGTGATGTTTTAAACATAACATGTAATAAATATAGACATAATATTAGGAGCAAGCTGCGTCGCTGTTCTCTGAGCGAGAGGCAAAAGGCAGGCGATGTTTTTGCCGGTGTTTTTGTTTTTGCGTGAGCTAAAAATCTTATGAACCACTGTGCAGATTTTGATGAAACTCTCAGAAAGTAATCAGTACATCTAGAAGTTATTTACGTTTGGTGTCTACCCAATTCAAGATGGCTGCCAGAGCCAACTGATCTTTGAAAGCACAAAAATGGTTATAAATCAGTCAATTCTATAGATTTTTAGCTAAAGCTTCAAACTTCATCAGGCATGGATGTTAGTAGATGAAGAATGCATGGTTTTAATTTGTTGATGTATTAGTGTGAGCAACCTTGGAGTTATTTTGGAGCAAGATACGTCCTTTAACACACAATCATCAGCAATGGAGTAGGACACGAGGGGTGGGGGGTCGAGCGTGCACCAAAAGCGGATGTGCAGATTAAAGCGATCCATCCGTGTCCCAGTCTGGACCGGCCCAAAGTCACCACCATCAGGAAGATGCCCGATGGCCAGTCCTCATCCAGAGCTAGTGCAAGTGCCATCGGTGCAATGCGGTCAATCCAGACTCGTATGCCTCCTTACCCTGGACACAGATCCATCCGCAGACTCTGCACACAGCACGTGGTCCGCTGGGCTGCAGGTATTATTTGTGGGGATGCAGCACTATTTCTGCACCCTTGGACCAAATTATTGGTGGGGACATGTCAAATCTACTCCCATGATCATTAGGTTTGTAGCACCTCCTTGTTTCACTTGTGCAAAGTCAACAACAAAAAACTGGATCTGGTATTTCTAATTCTTTAAACTGAGGATGTAAAAAAACATGTCCTGCTGAGCCAAAATGCAGAAACAAGAGTTTTAATGAAAAAAATGAATCCTAACAACGAAGTGGCCGTGGCTCAGCGTGTAAAAATGTCCATCCACTGAGGTCAGTGGTGTGCTCCCCCCAAAACCCCAAGTTGTTCCCAAGCGCCATTCAAAATGGCAGCCCACTGCTCCTCAAAGGATGGGTTAAGTACAGAAAAATAGTTTCCCAAAGGGATCAATTAATTTAAATTAAGAAATTATTTTCTTACATTATTGAGCTCATATGTGAAATATCTTGTTTTGTTATCTCAGACTGACCAAACCACACCAAACATTTCTTCATTTTTAACCAACGGATACTATTTTCTACTCACAAAATACGATTATACTAGGTCATTAAAGGTTATAATTTGTATGTGAGAGTGATTTCCTTTAAAATCAATGTCTGTTTTGTATTTATACGACCTCTTATAAATGTCTACGCCATCCCCAGATTCCCCATTCAGGCTACTTTCCACCTTATCCATAAGCAGTGATGAGGAAATATGTATTATGCATGTTCTGTCATATGCAATAATAAAAAGCAGGCACAAAATATTCTGAGCGCTGACAGCGGTTCAGAGCTGCGTGATGCCGAGGCCCCTCCAGATGTTCCCATCCTGTTTCATAAAGACACAGGCATGCTCTCTCCACTCTGCTCAGCCTCGGCACACACCAAATGTCAGTGACTCATACGTCAGACAACATGCTTAGAACATGCCAAAGCTCACAAATAGAATGCTAGGTAAACATTTTCATGTTAGCATCTATCTTTTTGCTTCTAGCTCTCAATATTTTGTTCTATTCGATCATTTCCCCCAAAAAATCTGCTCTGTAAAATGCAAAAATGTGCAAGAAATGAAACATTTGCATTCTTTGAAAATCAAATGTCCTTTTTTGTGCAAAGTAAATAAGGATCTTGTAATCCACTACTAGTAAAATACCACTGTAAGCCAGCAGGTGCTGGTTCAAACACGTCCTTGCTTCTAGTCAATTTCACTTAAAAATATTTTCTCTGAGGCCAAACAGCTAAATCCTAAACTTTAGCATTCCAAGCAGTAGCTCACAAACCATTAGATAAAGTTTAGCAGCTTCGTCTCTGTATTATTTAGTCAACTGGATAAACTCGTGAGCCGATCTTTGTCCTTAAGGGCATCTCATTTCCCTCTTAAGTGATAAGTAGAACAGAAGGAGTTCATTTTCCACCAAATAACTGTACTTTGATAATTATGGTCCCATTGTTCTCAGGCTTTTATTTTAATGTCAGCAAGTATTTTTAAAACGTGATTAAAACCGCTGCCTGTCTGCAACCATGTGGTCTCTCATTCAAAAAGAATTTCTCTAAAAATTATGTTTAAAAAAAAAAAAACCCAAGCTGTATTTCTTTGGTCTTTTTACAACATTGGATGAGTCAATCTGTGTGAGCCTTCGAGGTCGAGGACTGATGATCCTTCTTGGCAGGGACGGGGTCACGGACAGATGAAGGAATGAAGGGTTGATGGGAGTTCTCCCAGCTGGTTAACTTATAAGTCTGTCCCAGCACACTGGTTGTCATTAATGACCAGAGCCCCTCCTGAGTGAATCCCCCCCACCACCTCCCCGGGGACAACAGCTGCTGCCATCCCGAGCTTCTCCACAGGCATTAAAGGGAACAGTAGTTGAGCTGGCGATGCTCCTGCCAAGCGGAGCAGCAACTCGGGGACGTGGACAGGGAGGCTTGTTGTGCCAGCAGGGTGGCTAAGCCTGCTGAAACCCCAGCCAGCCAATTACTCCCTCCGAATGCCAAGCTAGCTATCTAATAGAGAAACTGGGGACTGCACACTGTTAGTCTCCAGTACGTGTTTACAGGTAGGCTCAGATCAGGCATCTTTCTGTCCATTCCGACAGTCTGGAAAAAAGAAAAGCTTTCAGTTTGATTGTTTCTGAACCAATTTGTTTAAAACGACAAATTTCTCTTGTTTCTGTCTTCCATCTACTCACACATAGCCCCTGGTCAGGCTTACCCTTTTAGACTACTCGCTCTCTCTCTTTCTGTGCAACTGCTTTATAGAAAAGTTGTGAAAATAGCCAAGCTAAGAGAAGGTGGACCCCTACAGTTAAGGTACCTAATCATTCTGTCCACGTTCCTACTGTTCAGATAAGCAGCACTGTGCCTCCAGTGAGCCTTCCCTCCATCGGAGGCATACATATACTTTAACACAGCTAATTTGTGCAAGTTGTGCAGCGGTTGCACACCATTTAGAGATACGCTTTAAATTTCACTAGAGAACCAGTGGACCATATGGCAGGATGGAGGTCAGAATAAATAGAGCTGCTGCAGCCCAGGAGAAATGGACTTAAAATACATATTGTTTCAAGAAAGTAATGTTATTTGCCAAAGCTTCAAGTAGCAATCAACAGAACTGATCTAGAATAAATCTCAGCATGTACAGTAAACAAAAAGGAGCTTTGCTCGCAATCCCAAAAAGATTGCATCCAATTAAGTCCTTTTATTTTATTTTTTTTTACACTTTTCTTAGTCAAACAACAAGCTGGAGAGAGCCATGAAATAAGAGGACAGTTACTACATGTGGCAGCTTCTGCATGACTCTCCTTTCCTTTGTGTTTACAAAACAATTTGTGAGAGTCGACTGAACCAACTTTCCTCTAACAATGTGTTATCAGACAGAGAAAAACAAGAGAGAATCAATAGGAGCTGTGCACATGTATAATTTGCAGGGCCAGCACCTGGCTGCTAACAAATAAAGAATATTTTTTCCCTTTCTCTCTTCCTTCATGTTGCACTCGAGGATATTGGGCAATTTTGTTGGAGGTAGGCGGCTATTTTCGCCAAATCCTGGCTCCGGGTCAGCCCAAATGATTGAATTTCGGTAAGCTCTGTGGGTGTACACAGCACCGTCTCTGTGTAAACATGTGTGTGTGTGTGTGTGAGAGTGTTTACATTCAAGCTCAGCTGGGACACACAGGGAAGCTCCATCTTGCAGAAATCAGAACCAAACCACATTTAGAATGAAATAAATCCTATTAATTGCAAGCAGAGTGCCGTGTTCTCCAGCACAATGTGATCGTATTTATGTGTGTGTGTGTGTGTGTGTGTGTGTGTGTGTGTGTGTGTGTGTGTGTGTGTGTGTGTGTGTGTGTGTGTGTCAGGCTGCAAGTCTGCCTTGACTTCAGCTCTCCTCCATGAACCAGCTGGGCCCTCTCGCCTCCCCCTCCATGCAGTCAGTACAGACCACATGGTCTCACCCTGCTCTGAAAGGTGCCATTCAGCCTCACACACACACACTTAAGGCTGGAATACACCGGATACCTCAGCGATGCGCCACCTTTTGGCTGCGGTGTTGGCGAGTCTTGTACTCACACAAGACGCGCTCCTGACACAGCGCGCCGTAGGATCTGCTTTAAAAAATCGCGCGATAGTCACAACATCACGCGGGAATTGAAAACTGGAAGCGGGAAGTGAATTCTTTGTTTATATGTAATCAGAGCTGCCGTCGTGTGTTCTGGGAACCTAATTCTAATTCTTTCAAAATGGGTAAGTAAGTTATTTAATGGAACTGTTGTTTATGTGTGCCGTAATGTTTGTGGCGGTTTATTTCTGTGTGCCGTAATAGGAGCCATTCTGCGTCGTAACGTCGGTGTCATGGTAATGCCGGTGTCAGAAAGTACTCAACATGTCGTGACACACGCGCACAGCTGCGACTGGCGCTCCTTTTTAAACTGGTGCGAATCTTTAGCAGGCTGGCGGCGTCTCGCGTGTCTGGGACGCGTTGTGGCGAGCTCTGTGTGAGTGATCTGATGGACTAGAATGGTTTTAAATCAAAATAACGCCGCAGCCACGACGTGGCGTGTCGCCGACGTGTCCGGTGTATTCTAGCCTTTACCCCTACATACACACACACACACACACAGGCAAGGAATACCTTCTGCTGTTTACACAACACAACACAACCAAACATGTTCGCTTTAAATATCAAGTCACAGAATTTCACTGTAAAAATAAATAAGTCAGCAAATGCGAGCACATACAGGATGGAGTATTAGTGCTTAATGAGTGAATTAGTTCCACTAAGTCTACTGCAAATATATCACTGCATGAGCACAATTAGCATTTCATTTTAATCCTATATTCAAAGCATTCTTCTGGGGCATCGATTATACCCCCCAAAATGATCTTTGTTCATTAAGATTAAATATTTAGAAACTTTCTTGGAACCATTTTGTTGGGGGGGAAAAAAACTTTAGAAACTTTGTGTGTAGGAAAAAAATCTGTCAACTTCAAACAAGCATAAATAAACTTAACAGGATACAACTTGTAAGATTTATGCATAGGAAGTTATTTTTTAAAAGAAACAGTTGCTCCTATTCTTGTTGTGTTTGTTGTTTTTAATGGAAGGATTACATTTCTTTGCTCTGTCAACTTTCACAAAATCGGTGACCTTTTGAACCAAGTCATGTTTTGCAGAGAAGCCATTTGGCTCCCAGAGATTCGCTCTATCCGTCTGTTTTGGAGGAGGTCACTGAGAGGGGGGATGGAGATAAAGAGATGTGCTCTGCAGCAAAGGCAAAGAGGAGAAGGAGAGGAGCAAGATGTTGGAGGAGAAGGGGGGGGTGGTCCAGGTCACATGGCAGGCCTCAAGACCTTGTGTTGGAGGTGGTGCACTTCCCCTGAGCTACGTTTACCCTTTAGCTGCAGTCAGGCAAGCAGGCTGGGTGGACAGAGGTAGGTGATGGAGGGGAGGGGGTGTTTAAGGCATCGAGGGAATGACAGAGAAAAGCGAGACGAGTGAGCCGGAGAGAGAATATTGCATTGAATCCTAATGTCAGATCACAGCTGAGCCGAACGCTGAGGCAATCTCTCCTGCCAGCCAGCGTGCAAATATGCATCTGTATCAAGGGTAAAATATTGTGATCTTTGATTATTCCCTCTTTCACCTTTCATTAATGTCATCCAGATAGAAGGCGAGGCAGCTTGACATGCCCACACGAGCGAAGAAAGGATTTCACAGACAACGCTGGTGAGATAGCACTGGATTTTGACAGAAGCCTTTGTTTCCTCTGCCTCCATGCAGTACGCTGCCTCTCTCTGCAGCTGTAGGTCACATTCATTTCAGACGGAGACGCGGCTCTCTGTTGACTGGTTTTGGCTTTTTTTATGTTCTGTTTGTGGGCCAAAGTGATAAGAATGGAAATCGGCAGTTTGCCCTCATTGTGCACAATGGAAATTGGGTGGGCATTAGGAAGTAGGTTACACAACTGGTCTCTTAACTCACGTAGAATTCAACCAAAACGCACGAGAACTTAACCTTGAAAGACTGATTCCTAAATTAGGCCAAGAGACCATACTTACTGATAAAATCAAGATGTGATTTTGATGAAAACACATTAATAAGCATAAAAACGTGTATTAAAAATCAGTGTGTGGCAAATTCCTATTGGTGGGATCACTTTGTTTACTTTAATGAGACGAAAAGCTACAAATAAAGTCCTGTTTCTCAGTCATGCAGAGATCCCATTTCTCAAGATAAATAATTCAGATTGTACATGCTGGCAGGCCAAGAATAGATTCCTAAAATAACAAGAGGGAGGAGGGATGGAGGAAAGAGGGTAGTAGGAAAGTGTGAGGTAACCAGCTGAAGGGGGCTGACAACCAGCAAGGCAGGGACGCTGGCATCCCAGAGCATCTCAACCTCCAATCTCTCCTTGTCCCTTTCTTGATGTTATTACTGTACAATAGCCATCATTACTCCTGCTGAGCACCCTAAAGTTGATGTCCTCCTGTCTTAAGCCTTGATTAAACATATCTCTCCTGTCATCGGCCGATTCCCTCCCTGCTGGATTGGAGTTGTTAAAACCGAGCTGCCATAGATGGAACGACCATTTCACTTTAAATCGCTAAATCACCAGAAGCACAATTTCCTCTATAAAGTCAAAGTAAGACAGTCGCAGCAGTGCTTCAAGGTTTCACTTCAGCATTCAAGACTCAATTCCTTCTTCCAATCCGGTGTATTAGGTTGATGTGTGCCAGCAGTCCAGGCAGGCAGCTGTCCAGGTCCGTACCTTTCCCTGAAGCGCACTGCTCCCCGATTCCCTGATAGCATTAATGCTAGGCAGATGTCCCTGAACTAGGCCAGACATTTTCTTAATATTAGAGCTGTGGAGTGGCCACTTTTCTCAGCTCCTTGTTGGATTTCTTGAAAATCCCCTGTGGCTTTTAAGAGCAACGTAATATTGACCCACAATATCTTCCACATCAACAACCGCCAAGCCATTCCCGTCCCTAATGGTAGGAAAATCAATAGGTAACGAATGGGTTTATTTATATTTCAAGCAATGGCGTGTCATGTTTTGGCTTTTGTGACAAGTTTATTGCTGTGGGGCAAACTGGGCATGAGAGGATGAAGATGTGAGGTATAATAATGAAAGAAACACACGCGTATCTGTGAATCTCTATTGGTTGTTGTCATTCTGCAACAAATAACATCTGTTCCAGATGGAGATCTCCTCCTTATCGCAGCGGTGCTCCACCTCTATCATTAGTCTAAGTCAAACTCACGTGGAAAGACAAGTTTGGCTCTCGGATCTTGTCAAATAATTCTCCCCATTATCAAAGTGCTCTTTGAAGTTCATGTTCTCAGAGTGGTTCGAGTGTCAGGTCAGAGTTTCCACAGCCAAAGGTGCTGCTGTCATACGAAGGCGTGCTCCTCTCTTGAATTATTCTCCAACGCAGCCCTCACTATTGATTCCTTAAAGCGGCACTCCGGAGGATTTCATCAGGAGAGCAGTTTTTGAATCTAGCGTCCAAAGGCTCCTCCTCAAAACATCTCGACACGCGCGTCCGGTCGCGTGTGCGCGCGTGCACGCGGCGCATATACTTCGGACATGAACTGTACAGCTCAATGTGTAGGGTTTAATCACTCACAGTTCACAATCTTATTCCAACAACACTACGAGGGTCTGATGAGCCCTCTCTGTCCCTGCTGCTTCTGATATTAGCTCTGTTAGCAGAGAGCTGCTGCTGGACTCTGAAGCTGAACTTGACTCGGCCCTGGATGAACTTTCTGACCAAAATAAACGCGTAACCCTGTCAAGCCTTGCCATTCTGTGAGGTGAAAGGTTTAAAAATAAAAATAAATCCATCTTTAGCTGGAGAATGGGTAGGTTTTTAGTAGAAATGAGCTGTGAGTCCTCAGTGAACGGCTGAGACGGCAGAGAAACACACGGAGCGTCCTGTACGACAGCGCCCCCTACTGGTACAGGTTTGGTCGATGCGCGTGCATGTTGAGAGAATGCAGAAATTTGAATTTCATTGGCTGAAAAATGTCGGCGGCAAGAAATAATGGAAAGGGGTCTCTAGGAGGAAGGAGGGTCTTCATCAGAATGACAAATGTTGTGAAACTCAACCCATAGATCATAGTTTAGACCTGAAATATCATTTAAAACATTTAGAAAACTTTGATACAGAGAAAAATGCTCCAGAGTGCCGCTTTAACGGGGAGTTGCTTTAAGAGGAAACAGGATGGCCTGTTTTTGGATCTAATCCCAAGCTCCTGAGAACTGAAAGTGTCTGGGGTTATGCTTAAGAAGTTTTACCATTTGGCAGCCGCCACAGATAGTCTTGAATTTGGTCCAGAGGAAAATTCAGCAAAGTAAGGAAGAATCAGGGACAAAAAGGGGAGGTTATAAGCCAAAAGCAAACTTCTAATCAGAGTGAATGAGTAAAAACTGAGCTACCATGGAGCTTTTTGACCAAAACCAACCCAATCCTCATGATAAAGTAACAGTCAGGGGTAATAATAAAGAACAATGTTTAAAACTTCTTCCTTCATGCACCAACGCAGAGGTTACCTCAATCATCGTTTCTGCTGCAGCAGTTTTACTGCCTCTCTCTCCATTACCTCTCCACCTTTTTGATGGGCAGATGGGTGGGAATAGGGCGGATGGCGAGTGGACGGGTGGGTAATCATGGGACTATGTCACAGTGTGTGCATACTGGCAGTACTATTTGTTGTTTCAGCAGGTGAGATGGGAGAGGGAGGTGAAATGTGGCCGGGCATCATATAAAAGCAACCCATTTCTTAATTCCCTAATGGAGCATCGAGCACCTCATCCCACGACTTTCCTCCCCTCACCCTCGTTCTGCACATTTTTTAAAAGCTGCCAAAGATTAAGACATCATAGACAACACAAACATGCTTTATTTTTATCCTGCAGCAGTGCTAATCTCCCTGTAATCCACTACTTCCATATCTGTGCTTGAATCATTTGGTTGGAACAGGTGTCCTTTCCAGTCCAGTGGTGAAGTGATTTAAGAGAAGTGACTGACTGACAGTGAGGGAGACAGAGGGTGATATGAGAGGCTAATGGAGTTAATATCCTGAGATGGAGAGATAAAGGGAAGGAGTGATTGGAGGGAGAGCCAGCTGACTAACCGGAACTGTAATAAATATAGATCTAATTTTACAGCTGGCTGTTTTCTAAATAACACTGTTTTATGTTTTGTGTTGTTGCATTTGGTTTATATATTCAAAGCATAAATGTCCTTTTACGGCCATAATACGTTCACCTAATGTGAGAAAATTTGGATTTTAAAAGTCAAAAACTATTCCGGTATATGAGCCGACATTTTCATTTATATGGAAGTGGCGTATTGCCATACTCAATTTTCCCACGCAGAATGCATCCGACTAGTTTTATGGGAAGTGGTTGTGATAGACAATTATACTAACAGGACTGTGTGTAATTTCAGTTTTCTTTAATTAGAATAAGATATTTTCGCCCTGATTACATGCATTTTTATTATATTTGCTATAATTTTTCTTCTTGCCATTCCCTAAAAACACCCAAGCAGTTTTTGGGATTCTATGACGGTACCCTTAATTATAGAATCCTTTTTGCCTTTAAATTAAAGTTCTGAGGAGTAGTGGGTAAAATAATTACTTTCAAGAAGTCAACACTCCATCAATTGTTGCATATTTCCCACTATATGGTAAAATAAGACTCAAACAAGTCACCAATTTCCTAAGTAAATACATTTCTACAGGTGCTGTTGGCATGAACTTTTCACCAGATGTTGATAACAACCATCCAATCAACTGCATGCAAAGAAATCAAACCTTTAATACATTAATTTTGTGAAAAATTAATGAACAAATGAAGAAAGGAAGGTGCACAAAGGCATGGTCACCATGACATCATGACACCAGCTGGAACCTGTCAGTGATTAGAAAACAATCCTGCCACTTCAGTCCCAAGTGACGGCCTATGAAAAGGTGAAGGCGCCATTCCCACTGGTCACTTCTAGTGAGGACTGTTGGGGCCATAATCAGGAAGTGAAATAAACATTATTTTAGCATAAACCAGGGTGTAAAGCTGTTGTTTAGCCCAAGGTACTGGCATGCTCAAAGGAAGAATGAATGGAAAAATGTACAGAGACATATTTGAGAGAAATCTGCTGCTGATGATGAAGATGAATCATGGGTGAACGTCACATTTCAGCAGGACAATGACTCCAAACACAGATGAGGAAACTCCCAATTAGTTAGAGATTCTTTGCATGTGAGGACTGAATGTGTTGTTACCAACATCTGGTGAGAATTTCATGTCAATAGAACCTTTATGGATTTAGAAAAATAGTGGCATGCTCAATACATACATATATTACTAGTTGTACACAGAAATATGTATTTTGAACCAGATCAGGATACATCAAACTAGACTTTATAATAGTTGAAAATACTTACATTTTAAAGTTCCCTGATAGCACTACTTTACTCCCCCCTAAATTAAAATTAAAATAATAAATTGGGACACTCCTCCCTTTGGTGTGATTGTGCAAATCTTAGAGGTCGGGGGAAATGGCTAAAATAAGATCCACCTTTAGATTTTGGCTTCTTTTGGACATTTCCTGTCCACATGGAGTAAAAGGAGCAAAGGCCGTCTAAAATTAGGACACAAAACTCGGGACTTTTGAGGAGACCGGACAATGACTAATTGAGGGCAAACTCAAAAGTTCAGTTTTGGCGAGAAAATGTGAGACTCGTCTAATTTAAGGGAAACTAACTGGTAACTTTTATCTATAACTTCATACAGTTTCTGATTATAGAACAGTGACATCAACACTTCTATTGCTTATGCATGAGTGTACCGTTGATAAGAGTGTGTACACATTTCTCTAAGTGCACGTGTCTCCAATCTGCCTTAATCTCCTCCCATCTGCTGGTGGACTTTCTTTCCCTGTTCGGAGGGCTGCAGTGCTCCGCCTGATCTGCTAAACCTGACCTCACTGTGTGTGAGTCAAAGCATGTGTGTGTGTGTGTGTGGGGGGGGGGGTTGCTTGATGAGCCTCGTTCCTCATGAAGTGGTGTCATTAAAGCAGAAAGAAGAAGCAAACGGGTGATTGCAGTGATTTGGCAAAGGTTGCAAAGAATCTGTCCTCCAATCAGAACCTTCGCCTGGCCCCCCTTCAGCCCCACTGCAATCACAGAGCACCAAGTCTGAGGAGTGTGTCTGCACACACTTTCACACACTTTTACACATACAAATCCACGCACGAGCTTATCAGCCTCAGGTACGGACTTGGCATTTTCAGCTAACTCTGTGGGAACAGAAACCAGAAGATTTCACATCACGGTTTTTGTTTTGTCAAATAAAACGTCTCAAAAAGTGCTTATTAATATACTTTTTAAGATTTTAGCCACATTCAAAACCAGAACATATATTGCTGCATGTTTTGAAACACATGGAGGTCTTGTTAAAGTTTGCTTGCACTGTAAAGAAAAGTAAAGCAAAGTGTAAAAAACACATCACTTTGTTTCTTTTCTTTCAATTTTTACAGCCAAAGTTTAAAAAATGCATCTGCATTGTAGAAAAAAAAATCAAACTCATCAGAATTAATGCATCTATTTCTTCATTCAAAGACTGCATGACTCAAACAATTATAAAAAATGGACGTCTCATTCTGTATGCATTTGGGTAAATTTAGAAAAAGCAGAACAAAAAGAGGCAAAGAAAGAAAAGAAAGCTAAGCACTAAACTGAACCACGATTATTCTTTTCCCAAAAGAGGTGGAGTCGCTGTAATGAGATCAGCAAAGCAGATGCATACAAGAGCCATCTCCATCCCTCTCTCAAAGAAGACAAGTTTGTTTCTCAAGGTGATTGTTGCAGTGATAAGAGAGAGGGTGTTATTAAGGGTGACAGCAAAGGGGCTGAGAGGCAGCAGCTGACTGGATAACCTTGTCCCCATCCCCGCCTCGCTTCCTTCTGCATGATCTCCACCGCTGGCCTGCCCTGCCTGCTTGCTTGTCTGAACACAATCTGCTGGCTGGAATTACCTCGCAGCCCCAGGAAAACTAAACATGATTTCTGACCTTTCCTTTCTGTGTTCAACAATAACCTTTGCTGATCCGCCTACGCCACAAAACCACTGCAACGAGCAAGGGAAAAGATGTGTGTGTGTTAAAATTGTTATTGAGTGTTTATCTGGATGTATATTTATGGGCATGTATAGAATCAAAGAGACAAACATCACAATCAACACCTCTGAGAAGATTTTAGCTCATTGAAGAGATGTTAATAAATGGCTACTTTTATCCTTTAGATCAAGTCAAGAGGCAAAGTTTGTGTTTAAAGCTCAAAATCTACAATTTGCCTGCAAAACTCTCCTGATGTAGTTTGATTCTTGCGTCTAACTGGTGTTATTTTCATGCACAGCAGGTATTACTTTATTTATTTCATGTCACTGGTTGCTTCAGTGACAAAAGTATCAAACTGCATAATAATAATAACCAAACATCCAGCTTTAGATTTAAAAAATAATGCTGACATTTTGGGAAGTTGTGTAGATGGTGCAGAATTAAAAAAAATCATTATTACAAAAAGTTGAATTCTCACAAGCAGCCTATGATTGGTGTCATTTTGCAGAAATTCTGTGCAATCCTTGCTAACATTTAGATGAGAAAACAGCTTTTCAGGCTCATAAATCCACATGTGGCTCCAGAACTTGCAAACCGCTGACCTAGGCTATGACCTCATCAAGCCGTCTAGAAAACCAAATTATTGCCTTAAATCGACTTAAGTCGGTTTTGTCAACTGCATGTAAACACGTTAGTCCGGCTGAAGTCGAACTGGATCTAATCAAGCTAAAGCACCCAGATAATGCGGTTGTAGCTCGACTTCCTCCTCCATGTAAACAGCTTAGTCGAGCTAATGCTGTCTGGGCGCTCCTCCTCCGAGAGTGACGACACCGCGGAAGTGGGAATACAAACAAATCAGTAGAGGTAAAAGACGATAGCAGCAAAAACAAACGGACAGCTTGCATGCGCTGGGTACACGAAGACGCCGGATCAAATTTGTGACCGATAGAAGCGTTTAGAACAAGAGTTTTTAAAAGCAACGAAAAAAACAGGCAGAAGACCGACAGGAAAGGGCGCATGTTGCCCCCTATCGTAGCGGAGTGGAGCGAACTTCATTTAAGTGTTCGGTTTTCTAACAGATGTGTAAACTAGGATAAAGGCTCCCAGCTTATTAACAGAAGATCGACCTAGACTGATCTAGCTCGACTTAGATGTGCATGTAAACGCACTGACTGTCGTAGCGAGGTGTGGCCTTCAAGTGTCAGAGAGTTGCATCAGATCCGGAGATGGTACGATTATGAGTGTGTGTGGTTGGGAATGTGCTCCACATCATACATAGCAGGGAGAAGAAGATAGCTGTGTCTTAATTGTTTTCACACTGAAGGTTTTTCAGATTTACTTCAATCCAGGTACTCTCTAATAGGTGGTGTAGGTCATGAGTGTAGGGAGGTCTAAATCCAGTATGGAGCCCAATACCATGACAGTGTTCAATTCATCAGCTTTTTAGGTTATGATACTGTGCTTTCCATGTTGCATCAAACCGGTGTTCCTATTATATTTGTCAAGACCAAATTTCCACACATACATGTTGACTTTTAAGACAATTTGCAATAAAATCATTCTGATAAAAACAACTCAAGGCCTCCGATGAAGACTTGTTTCTCATTTTCAGAATGTCCTGTTACAGCGAAACATTCAGCCAAATCTAAAATGATCTGTCAAATTATTTTGTCTTTTTCTTTATTATTGATGCTTTGTTTCCAGGCAACATACGCTACCATAACAAACCCACACTTAAGCAATGGCTGCCGTGTCGATTAAGCCAGTGAGAGTTCAGGCTTTAGGTCCTTGGGCGGGGATCGGATTTTGTCCTTTGTCTTCTTTCTGCTGCAGATATCTGCTGATGGTTGCAGAAGAAGAAGTTGCCATAATATATTTGTTTGGTTTAAAAAAAAAAAGGAGTATTAAACACCATGTTTGTAGGATTGCTGCATAAATTCATTACATCATCACATTCCCATTCTTTGCCTTGTCAGCAAGTTTAGCGTTATCATTAGTAGTTTGTTAGATAAGGTTAATTGATCTCCTCCTACTCTGTGTATTAGTGAAATGTTGCGATCTACTTCTTCCACCGACTCTGCAGAACTCCTACAGCCTCAGCACAATCTGACCCTCAGGAGCAAAGCACATCCCTAAAGAAATTATTTCATCATCTCTTACTGCTTGCTTGTCTTTCATCCATAGACCTAATTTGCCTCCCTCTCCTCCTCCTCCTCCTCCTTGGAATAAACCAGTTCATGCTGATGTGAGGGTACACGCTCACAGGCAGAGTGACCCGAACATCCAGCTCAGTAAATTAGCTGACTGAATTCTTGGTGAGCAAAGTATTGTTTGTGTAAGAGCACTACTCGGAGGGATTTAAGCTAAATGTGAGACCCAGAACCGGCCTTAGCGATGGATTAGTTCACCCTGATCCACATGACCCCTGAACATACCCCCTTTCACTTTTTCAAGATCTCTCAGTTTATGGCCACATTGTGACCAGTAATCTATAGTTTCCTTCCATCCAATAAAAGGGGGGAAAAAAACAACTAGAGAGCTTTCTCTCTGGTTTATCCTCACTTTTCTGTGTTTATTTTGCACTTGTTCCTTCTCTCTCCATCTTCCCCTCCAATTTTAGTGCCTCACAACAAATTCCCTTCTCTCACCTCTCTAGTCTTGCCATTCATCTTCTCGTTCCTTTCCCTCTAACTACCTCTCTCCCTCTTTCTTGTTCATTCCTCCTGACTTTTCTAAAGGGGATCAGTAGAGCTTAGAGGCCTTCCTGCCTGGTTCATTACTGAGCTGCTCCGTCACGAGAAGCTTGTTTCTCTACTTTAAAAAAAAAAAGGGGAAGAAGAGGAACACAGCTGATGTTTAATGCATGCACCACTCTGTTGTCTTTTACACCAGATAAGTTCATCATCAAAAACTAACAGCAGCAGCGCGTGTACTTCTGCTCCGTCTTTTTTTGTGTGGTTGTTTTAGTTCTTGTCCTCGCTCTCCATTTAAACTACTGCTTCTCATTACGGCCCTCCTCGTTTTCATTGTTCCGTCACATGTCAGTGATCTGGAGCAAACCTTTTCGATGTCCTTCAGCTGGTGTAAACATTCAAACACAACGCTAACCACACAGCCCCTGGAAAAAAAAGAAAAAGAAAAACACACAAACCAAACTGACCCGAGCCGTTTAAGCATGTGCAAATACAGTGTGTGTGAGTGCATGTGAATATGCATGTGTTCCCAACTAACCAATGGGTGTGCGTTAGCAGGAGAGAAAGCGATTGTGTTTGTGTGTCGGAGCCAAATGTACTGTACGTGTTTTGTCTGTTTGTCCTCTCCGTGTGGGTGTGTGCGTGGGAGGCAGGCCTGCCTCGAAAATGCCAGAGCCTGTTTCTAATCCAGGCCTCCTCAGTGGGTTGCAGCTCTAGCTGTGCCAGGCAGGCCTGCTGCAACACCAACAGAGCCCCAGCTGACAGCTAGTCTGCTCCTGTTTCTGCTTTCTGAACAATCTCGCTGCTAAAAACCTTAACGACGGGTTAAGCTGGGAAATGAGCAGAGCCAAGGAACATGCAGCTGCACCAGATACTTTGTTGAACTAAGAAAAGGCATATTATATAAAGCGAGTATGCAAAAGGGAACCGAGAAGGGACAGGTTGTGATGGTGGAGAGCTAAATGGGTGGATATTTTTGGGAGCAGGTTGAGGATGAAGTCAGAGTGGTTCAATCTGATTCATCCTCTTCAGACGCCAAGCTCTAAGGAGGCACTGAGCAGCCCTTCAAAAGTGAAATATCAGCAGCTGTCAGTGCCAGTCATCGGTGCCATGCGTGATGGAAAATCAATCCATATCGTATCAGAGACCGGTGACGAGAAAATGAGAGAGACAGGTGCCTGCCGCCTCCGTGCCGCGTCGCTTTAAAAGCAACAGAAACCCCCCTGGATGGTCCGCGTCACCGGTGACGTTCACCGTGCTGGTGGCTCAATGTGTAACGGCTGCTGTTCTGCTAGATTAGGTAGGTGATTGGCCATTAATATTCATTTCACAGTGTGTCTTTGTTAGACGGCAGAGAGGGCTGACAGAGCGTTTGGATAGATTTACTCTACCGTGTGTGTTTCCCTTTAATTCCTACAGGAAAAACTGCTTCCCTCCTAGATTCTATCATTCAGGTGTTTGGTCTCTTTTTTTATCCAGGGATTTAGGATAAAACTGAGTTTTTGTTTAAAGAAAAAAACGTGAGAAGTATCTGCTGTCTCTTTGTTTGATGGCTGGATGATGTAGGTTTTAAATAATAGCCGGTATCTCATTTGGGCCCGTGAAATCTTAATAACAGCAGACAGCTCCTCCAGGAGAAGCTAAAACCACAGTAACAGGTCTTTTCCTAATGGACAGCAGCCTGGAACAGGTGATCTGAACTGTCTTCTCCATAATGAGATTAAGGGACTAATTAGTCCGACTTGTGTGTTGTGGTGTGACTGGGTTCACTCAGGAATAGATGCCCCATCTCGGACTAGCGGCGTGGCCCCTGAGAGACTGTCGTTTCTGGTGTCCTACCATCCGCTGCATTCAGAGGCTAATTAATTTGCTCTCCCAGCTTCCATACACTCTGCTGAATGTTCATTCTTGCAGGCAAGTATCAGAACAACAAAAACTTAATCTAAGCAGTTTTGACAGTTCATTATCACACAATAATTACTGAACGAGGAAGATTTACAGCAAATAAGCAGCTAAGGCTCGCAAAAAAGTAGGGCATGGAGGAGCATCCGCATCGTGGTCTATCTGCCAACCCAGATATGTAAAGCTAAATTATCTTTGCCAGTGATTATTAAAGCAGGAATCCAGGCTGGCAGTTTAGAGAACAGGAGATTTGAAAATGACAATCAGATCTATCTCTCTTTGCACTCTCCTCTTTTCCTTCTGCCTCCTAACCTGTTAAAGTCATGTTTGATCACCCCTTAGCGACACTCTGACCTGCTCATTTAAGATGATGTGCAACTCTCAGGACTGTTCCAACACTCCTTTGTTCCTGAGCAAGGTCTCAGCTGCCGGCTGGCGTGAGGACCCCACACTGACCACCGCGCCCTGGGAGCTTTAAAACCGGCCACTCACGACCAAGTAAAGAGACAGCTGAGTGTCGTTGTTAATATGGACACACTGCACCACAATGGCAAAATCAATGGACCTATAGGGGGTATCAATCTTGACAGCACGAGACCCCTTTTGCTCGTCTCGACACTCCTCTAAAGCTCCAAATGAATGGCTAGCAGAATGGAGAAGGATGAAGGGGAAAAGTGAAAGAAAGAATGATAGAAGAAAAAGAAAGACAGACAAACATGAGGCACTGACAGTGATCTTTTATTGGCCTTTCCTCCCTTCATCCCAGGGGGTTACGCTGTCCTTTGAAGATTGTGTGTGTGACTGACGGCCAAGTGGCCAGCCATCCTAATTCACCCAAAAAAGCAGGCAGAGGTTTTTAGGTAAAGCCTCTGAAGTGCCGCGCGGCAGCTGTACGCATTTGGCATAGCCTTTGCATTTTTTTCCTGCCTTCTGTTTTTCCCACTTCCAAATTTCTAATTTGCACTGGAATGAGAAACAGTAGGGCCTCCTTTAAATAACAAAAAAGCCACTTGCTTTGTTACCGAGTGACACATGAGATGCGCGCTGGAAAATAACAGCGAGGTTCATTGTCTCCGCCGCAGACTTGAAGGATGCCTTCTCAGTGCATTAACATATATGCAGATAGGCAGCGAGCGAATGAAAGCCTCCGAAAGCGGGAGAGATCAAAGACGACAGAATTAAGGCCAAGTAATGAGGATCTTGGCAAAAGCTCTGCAAATTTATTGATTGTTTGGCAAGCTTTACATGCTCCTGCTCCATTTTCTCTGTGTCTATACAGTTTACTACGGATCAAGCAGTGTGGGCTCGAACAAGGCTGCAGTGTGGATATGATTCTAGGGGAAAAAAAACCTAATCACTATCTAATTCATGATGAAATAATAATGTAGCTGGAATAGGAAACAAGAGGAGAGAGATGGGCAGTCGGAAAGCCAATCAGAGCCCTAGATCCCCTCAATAATAATTCTTTAATCAATTACAAGCTTACAAGCACCGGCAGAATGAGACTACGAGGGATTAATCCACAAACCGAGAGGATTTGAACCAGTAACAAATGAAAAATGATGAAGTGAGATTACAAATATGCACTCGAATCAAGATGCCATCAAATCTGCTCATGTTTGATGTCGTGTCATGTATTTAATATGCATCCAGACACAGTTTTGTCACATTTAACAAAAAAAAAAACAAAAAAAAACAACAGTTATAGTTGAAGAAAATTTGCATTTAAAGCAGAAAAACTGATGAACTCGGAGACAACAGCTGAGAGTGGAGGAGAAGAGGGATTTAAAATGATGAAGAAAAGAAGACAACTACCTCCACGGCTCTCGCTGTCGGCCGGTTTCACCTGGATGGGGCGCGTCATCTGGAGGAGACAAAAAAGACAGAACATCAGAGGGCTTAGTGCTGACGAATCAGGATGTTGTTGCTGCAAAAAAGAAGCCACGAACCAGTCGAGTCAAGCATGTAATAGCAGTTCTGCAATACTGATCAGTGGATGGAGGGGAAACCAACACACTGTCACGCAGATGTGCTGATTTGATGCTGGATGGGTTTTCCTAAGCTTCTATGTATATATGTCTATTTTGGGCGTTTTCACGGCAGCTGAAGGAGAGGTTGCAGGGATACATATGTGTGTCTAAGTGAAAGAGGCCAAGACAGTCCTAATAAAAGTGAATCCAGCCACAGGAGGAGAGAGATCAATACAGGCCTATTGATCCAGGCCCTTGGGCTGTGGAGAGTGTCTGGCTGGGAAGAATTCTCTGGTTAGGAGGCTCACTCTAATCCACTGGACCCTGATAAGAATGGCATTGCCTGGATTAGATGCCTCTGTCATCACAGTCTTTGTGTCACGCTCTCCTCCTTCCCCAATATAACCTCTTTCTTTTTTCATTATTGTTGTTCAAGCCGAGTAGTTTCACCACTCTTGGGCCCACTTTATTTGGGGGAAAACTTTGAATCATGGAGCAGTTTTTGACAATTGCTGCATGTGTTCAAATGTTGCCTCCCACTTCTTTTTACACCTGCAGCAGAACATGAACAGTAAAGCACCGATCTGAGAACAGTACTGTAACTGCATCAAGCTAAACCCCAAACCGATAGATTCAAAGTTTTTAAAAAAGGCCACATTTCAATAAAATCGTGTCTACTTGTGGCCTAAATCTTCCCGTAACACAGGACAGAACCATTCCCCACACTCATCCTTTACAGTAAACCATTTGTAGCTGCAATTAAAGCATCTTTATTGCCTGAAACCATTTGCCGTCACTATGCTTCCCAGTCAAACCACTGATGGTGGTATTTTTTTAGCCACATATGTACAATTTGACCCTCCTTCCTATCTTTTATCTTTTTCTCCAGTTCAATTCCAGACCAGGAAGGAAAAGGTCAGATTTAAAGAGAGGGCAATCCAATAAAAACCATGACATGTTCAAGGAGAAACACTATAATGGGATTTTAAAATGTCTTAATAACATGGTGATGTATGGGGGAGAGGCTCGGGCCCAATTCATTAAGTGCTAAATGTATCAATTTTCACCTTGAAGAACTGAGTAACCTTCCTTAGCTGGAATAATTCCATAAATTTACCCACTGTAAATAATAACCAGAAGTCTTTGTGGGGAAATGAGAAGGATGTTCTGCAGGTTTCAGCTACTTGTTTCCCGAGTGGCTTCCTGTCTACAAGTGCTTTCTTTTACTTCGAAAACACAAGCTCGGGTAATTTTACAGCGTGGCATTGCCAAGCCACGGGGCACGCTGCTCCTCAGCGTGTACGGCGAGATTACAGAATCAGCTGCAGTCTGACTGCACGCGCTCAAAGCAGCCCGCGAGATTGAAACATCTCCAAACAGGAGAACAAAAGGCATCCGGAGGACAAATTCACATATAAGTTTACAGCCTTCTGTTCACTCAGAGTCTCTGAATTAGCCCTCGACCAGACAAAAGGAGCTTCTGTCCTGCAAACTGATTTGAGTTCAGATGGAGGAGTCTGAATCCATGGCTGTGGCTCCACCACCATCTCATCCGTCTCCGCAGGGAGCCTGTGTGTGGGAGGAAACTCTCTCCAAAGCTAGTTACTGTTCAGCCTCCAACATGCCAGCTTAATGGTCTATTTATTTGCCTGAGAGCAATGCATTATGGTCCCGAACAGTTACAGCTGATGGCTCTCCGTTTGTTAAACTTCCCTTGAACACAAAACAAAACAAATGTGTAATTCCACTCGAGATATTAAATGCACATTGTCCACTTACATATGCACGCTCACATATGTATTAAATACCAAGAAAATTTGTCAGTATTTTTATTCAAGGTAGAGCTACTTTAGAAATAGGAAAAAAACAACAAAAAGAACAAAACCTTGATAGGAAACGAGGTACAAATCAGGCTTCAAACCCTTTCATACAGAATGATCCCTTCCTGCCTTTCACTTTGCAACACACACTGAAAAAAGTGGAACACCTGCTCTCTACAAACACTGTATATTTACAGTACAAATGAACCACCTGCCTCTCTGTGGCGCATTCTGCTAAAATGTACTGTTTGCATTTTGTGAGACATCAATTAAAAATTGGCCAAATGATGAAAATGTGCTCTGAACAAATAATGAGAAAATTACTTTTCATTTGGCAGCCCTGAATTTTACTGGAGCATATAGATTTAATCTTTATTTTTATCCGATTTTAATCTTAATTACATCTTTAAAGGATGCATTTCATACAAATAGATTAATTTATTTAGGGTTTTACCAACCTGATGTCTTATATTATGATGTACATCCACGATTTTGCTCTGAGAGTTTCATTAAAGGCACACTGTGTTACTTTTTCATATTTTTAAGTCTTTTCCTTGAACCAGTCTGTGCTAATCTGGCCCTTTACAGGTTACTGAAAAGTCCCTCAGCCCCATCTGCTGCTTGGATCCAGAATACCACGTTTGTAACTTCTGAGTCTCTGGTCCGGTGCCCTGAAGTCTCACAAAGTCACGTGTCTCACGAGGGTTAGGCTAACCCAATGTGGCTAGCTGTTATGCTAGCTCCGGAGTGTTTTTAGCTCATGATTCCTGATTCTTTTCCATCTCTCCCTGCTTGAACACAGCTGATTTTTTGCCAACATTACAGACAAATACACACAGATGCAGACAAAAACACTTTTAATATGAGCTGCCGGCAATTATTTCAAAAATGGACAGTTTCTGAGAAAACTGAAGGTCCTTAAACACAAAGTCATTCATTTCTTTCGAATTTTAAAGTCATAACCAAGTAGATGTGTTCGAGTGAGACTGAGCTGAACAAAAAAACTCAGTGAATTTAAAACTTTTGTCCATTTCCATCTTTAAAAATATTTTTTTTTCAACTTTTATTTCATTTGATTCCTCGCCTCTTTTCCCCCTCTCCACAAGCTGTGCTGCTTGGAGGGCTTTGACAAACCAAGAGCTCCATATGCTTTTATTGAGCTGCCTCATTTGCCCAGTTAAGCCCCCAGTTCGTCGAATTAAAGCTCTTAGCGCTAGCATGCTGCTTTTTCAAATGGAGGGTCAGACAGAAACCCCGGGGCCTACAGTACATAATGTAGTGTGCAATATGCCTGGAATATCCAGCTGCTTTGTCTCTGTTCATTAATCTTTAAGACTGAAGGTTGGTGATTCTGTTACTTGAGCCAGCTACGGTTGATTTGACACACCTAAATTGGATCAGTGTTTGACTAACACAGGAACATTAAACATATCTACGTTTTTTTTTTTAGGATTTAATTACACGTCAGTACTCTGGTAAGGCTCGGTCCAGATGTTAGGAACCTGCAGGATTCAGCAACGCACCTGAATCACAAAAAAGACGCAGAAGCAACGCAGAAGTTCAAAGTCTAAGTGCATTTCCATTACATCGAAAACTCCGCTTCTTAATATAACCTTTTATATTATCCAAACAGGGCGCTTTTTACTACGGGAAAATGCAGTAAACAGTTTTTTTTAAAAATGCAGCAAATCTTGTTCTGTTTTTTAAAAAGCTCATTACTCAGAAAAGGAAGTCCTTTAAAACAGTTATGCAACAGCACTTACTTACTCACAGCGCCGCAATAAAATACCTCTAATAGCCATACAATATGTGTGATGTCTTCTGGCTTTCATTCAGGTTTAATATAGAGTAATGTTTGTCCTGGGATCATTAATACGCATTAGTTGGCCATCAAAGCTCATATTGCTCCACGGCTCGGTAACGGGAGCATAAACACCCCCCCTCCTCTCCGTCTGACTGGACCATTTCAGCTGATATAATTAATATTTCCAATTATTGATCTGAGGGAGTGCTGAGTGGTGACTGTCCGGGGGCCCCAGCTCCATCTAATAAATCTACACTGTATACACAGAGCTGAGAGACAGAGGGAGGGAGGGGACGGAGACTTAATGGTTCGCAATTATGAGGAGCTTTGTTGAAATCACAATAAGAGTTCGCTAACAATAAAATTACAAATGCAGATTGCATTTACAAGACTTACTAAAGATTGGTTATTGAGCTCCAAATCAACTGGATAACCTCACAAGTATCTCATGGTATTATAGTTTGCAGCAGATTACATCATGATGCTTTTATTTCAACTTTGCAACACACTGCTGCAACAGAGTCCTTCTAGTATGACCAGTGTTAGCTTTTTGCTCTGTCCGTGAGTAAACACACACAATCTGCAGGTGTTCACCGATGTGCTCGTATGGGGGGAATGTTTGTGCCGATGATTTATAATTTACCCATATGTGGAAATGTGCTGGCGGCAGCAGTGTGGTGGTCCCGATAAGAAGCATCAGTCAGTGCTCGGGAGATGGCAGCCACTATAAGCTTTGGGATTCCTATCAGAACCAACAGGATTTAGAGCTCGAGGCTCCGACATGGACTCAAAGACACCTGCAGACCTCAGCTAGTCACTATCAGATGGGTGGCTACAAAAAGTTCTGCTTCATAAAATATTCCCAGGGACTTTTGTTCTGATTTTCCAACGCGCAGTATGAAATGTGTAAGGGATGCACTCGGGTTTTCCATGCTCGACTTTAAAAAGTGCTATTTTAGCTCCTCTAGTCGTTCGTTTTGGATGAATCTTACGTTTTAAAAAAGCTGAATAGGTCCCTTTTTTTGTAACTGTTGATATCCATCTGTTACACTAAATGTTTCTTGTAATATACTAATTAGCCACGGTGCCACAGCTAGCTCACAAATATGTGCAACGTGTAGCACCACTACAACATCTCTGATTAAGACCATTAGACCTTCTGTTGTCTGGTGCCGTCCAAGTTCCTGTTTATCTCTCCCCCCAAAGCACAAACTGCCTCCCAGAAACAGCCTGAAGTCCATCTACCAAATGGTTTCTAAAAGACTTTCCAACCCTCTCTATTATTACAGTTTTACTCGCTGAAGTGGTTGGCCAGCTGTCGGACTGCCACAGTCCTCATTACGCAGACAGAACTCGGCTCGTATCAAGATCTCTTGAAGGTGAATGTCACACATCAAAACCGCCTCATTTGTGATGCGCTGTGACTCAGCAGACAGTTTTAAGTGGCATAGTTCTCCTCGCACTCTTTATTACTTATTTATAGAGCTTAATTAGAAGAGAATACCATTTTGAAATCATACCCGTCCACCTCAAAGTTACTTATCACTACACAAACTTGCTCTCTGATTGTCATCAGTCTAGCTGATTATGTCTATGTTAGGTCTTGAGTATTTGTGTGGAAAAAAAAAATCCTACAAGACTTGTGCAGTGGACTAGAGTGGGTGATAGAAACAGTGTGCAATCACGACGAGGGGGAAGATAGGGGGATTGAGCTAATGCCTAAATCCTGTCCTACTGAGCTTGTAGCAGGGTGTCACGGAGATAAAGAGACTGAAGTGAGGGAAGTTAGAGACAGGGAGCGATGGGAAGAAAGGAAAGGAAAGGGATCTTCAGACAAGCGACAGAAGAGGGAAAACTTAAAAGATGTAGGGGTCGTTAGGGAAACAAAGGGAGAAATGTTTTACCGCTTCCGACCCCTCCTGCTGCACTTTCTTACTCACAAGCCACACTTTGGTTATCAGGAGAAGGGCATCGCTCCCAGACATCTTTGGCATTGCTGCTTTTCAAGCCCAGAGAGCTATTGACATGGTGTGTTACTGTAATGCGTGAAGCAGTGGGAGACTCATTGTAAATCTGTGTCAACAAATGCTGGAGCAGCAGCGAGCTCAATCTCACTCCCCCTCTCTGTGCGCCTCTCTCTTGCATTTACCGACCTATCTAATGAATCTTATCTGCACAGCACACTGGAGGCTTAAGCTTTTGGTGGGCTCACATCTCTCTCCCACACACACACACACACACACACACACACACACACACACACACATACAAACAGACACTGTTTCTTCCTTATACTCCTTGCTGTTTCATGTGGTTTACGCTCTTCAGTTCATTTTGAGGAACTGTCCTTAGAAAGATAAGATTGTGCCGGCAGACCAGTGGCTTCAGAAGGGCAACATCATGCCACTTCCCAGCATGCACAATCTGCAGGGCGCAGACGGAGCAGGAAGTAACGAAATGGCAGAGGATATGTTCCATGACAGAATAACAGATCTAGACTCGCGCGGAAGGCTTTAATGCCTAAAGGTGACTTTATGCACCCACGCCTTGATTCCTATCTGACTTTGATATTTGCTTTGAAGATTATGTTCTGCCTGACCATCAGAGAGTTGCATCTGGGGGATGATGTTCAACATCACGTACTTGAGATATGACTTGATTCATTTTATGATTCATAGTTATTTTTTAATATTTTTCTCTTTGTAGCAGTGTGAAGGGACTGTGACAAATTACCAGCAGCATTTATAAGGAAGTGTTCTAAAAGGTTTGCGAGAGTTTCTAGTCTCTTAGTTTCTCATATTTTGAATATGCTCCAAAAATTAGCGAGTCAAAGTCTCTCTAAAAGTAGTCAGAGTCATTGTGAGTGTCTGGAAGCCTTCTCAGTTTAGTTTCCATGAGTCAGAAAGTGAGAGAAATGTCAGACGAATTTGGGAGGAGTTGGAAATTGTGAATAAAATCTGATTAAATTATGAAAAAATTAATTATGTCACATTGCGAGTAAATTGCAGGAAGAAAATTTGCACATTGGCATGAATGTCATTAACGATTTGCACTTTTGACATATGTAAAATTATTGTAAAGTATGAGATTCCAACTGAATATTCACATATCCATTCCAGTATTCTGTCGCAGAACAATTCATCTTGCAGGGTTAGTAAAATCCACAAAATCCACAAAGAAATGATCCAGGTAACGGGGCAGGAAGTGGACTGTTGCTCAGTGGTCCAATTTCCTCTTCTCAGATAAAGTATGTCATTTGAAAATCAATGCCCCAGAGTCTGGAGGAAGAGTGGAGAGACGTAGAATCCACGTTGCTTGAAGTCCAGTGTGAATTTTCCAGTCAGTGATGGTTTAGGGTCCATGTCACCTGCTGGTGTTGGTCCACTGTGTTTCTGAAGTCCACAGCCTCTACCAGGACATTTTAGAGACCTTCCTGCTTCCTTCTGCTGATAAACTTTATGGAGATGCTGATTTCAGTCTAAAATTGGCACTCTAACCTGTGGGGTTCCCCAAGGTTCAGTCTTGGGTCCATTATTATTCTCGTCTAGCATTATGCAGTCTCTCTGACATATCCCATCACTGTTACGCTGATGATATTCTGCTTTACATGTCGTTTAAGCCCAACGAGTTGGATAAGTTGTCCAGTGTTTAACCCCCATCAGTGATTGGCTCTCCAGTAATGAGCTCATCTTAAACATAAGGAAGACATCATGATTATAGCTCCACCTGATCATCACACAAAAATCAATAAAGCACTCAGTTCCTTTAGAAAAGCCAAGTCAAAAATCTGGCTGTGATTATTCTCCACTGAGCTTCAATTCACACGTTAGATCCGTTTCTAGCTCCTACTTTTTGTCACTTGAGGAACATTTCTAAACCGTGGTTTCATCTGCTGAATTACACACAATCATTCATGCGTTTGTGTCATCACGGTTAAGGTTTTTAAAGATCTCGATACAAATCATCTCTCATGTCTCCAAACTGCACAAAATGCTGCAGCCAGACAACTGACATGATCCAGTGAACATGCATTTTAAAAGCAGTTTAAATGTGTTGTTTAATCAGGCTTTTCCCAGTGCTTTTATTGAATGTATGCTTTACTTTTTGATGCTGTTTTTAGCCATTTTATTATTGTGTCTCTTAGCTGTTTTTATTATTTTATTGCATTTGTTTTTACCTTATTTGGTTGTACAGAGCTTTGTGACTGAACGTCTGTGAGAGGCAGCAATAAACTTTACAAACTTATTTTTCAGAAGCCTGATATTTTGGTTTAAAGTATAGTTTCATGGATCTTATGTAATATTCAACATTTTCTGAGACCCATTTTCTGCAACCCATAATAATCAAAATTACAAGAAATAAAGGCTTGAAATATTTCACTAATCTATAAAACATAAGTTCCATTTTCTGAAATGAGTGACAACTAATGTTGAACTTTTTCACAATAATCTAATTTTTCAAGACACGCCTGTAGAAGAAAATGACCTTTTTATTGTTATTTTAGTCCAAAGTAGACAGTAACCATAAGCTCAACTATAAAACACACTTCTGGAATCAACTGGTACTAAAACAGGAAGCAGTGCACAGGTTGCATTTATAATAACAACTCAACCTTTCTTTTAATCGCAGAAAATACATGCAAATAAAAAAGTTCAAACACTAAAACCCTGCTTTTGTCAATTTTCATATAAATGTTACTCCAACTGTGACGTCAAATTCAACAAATCTGATCTAGAAGCAATCACAGAACAAAGATTTAAATACAAAAAAATCTTATTTTCTCTTTACTACAAAGAATATTTAATATAGTCTACATTTATAAGATAAAATACTTCAATAATTAGTGGTACTAGTGTGTTTTTCAGGTGATGGGGCCAACTGCTATTTTTTCATATGTTCTGACAGCATTTTTTTCTTATTTTTTCTGTCATGAATCGTGTTTGCTTAAGCCAAGTTGTGCCCACACAAAATGTTTGACGCGTTTTCTTCTCTGTGCATCTCTTACTCGTTGGCTGCAGCGTTTTCTCCCAACATGTGAGCTGCTCTCTGTAACCGAGTTAAGCTGTGCATTGGTGATTAATAAAAACAGCTTAAAACTCTGGGGTTGTACGCAGACTTTGTTTCCACACTTCTGATTACACCCACACAAATGATACGAGCAAAGTGATTAGCTGTTTGCATTCAGGATTAGCGTGATTCATTGTTGTACTTTCAGGCACATTAAAGCGATACGCTGCCTTCAACAGCTTGCTTGATAGAATCAGTTTATTAAACACACAGACATGATTAAAACACTGAAGTTAGAGAATCGTGATAGTTTAGGTAAAGTTTCCCCATTTATCGTGCAGCCCTGATTGCGGTCAGCCAGGCAAATAAAAAACTTTGAGGATGCATGAACACACACACCTTTGGCTGCATGTTTTACCCTCTGTGTTGAGCCCAGAATGCTACCGCTGCTGTCACAGCAAGTCCAGGATTGTGACAGATTATGGCCTGCTGCACTGACCAATGGGAGCCAAGAAGAGTTTCCTGCCCACTGACTCATAATTCTTGGCATACCTATGCCGAGTTGACGTATCTTTAATAGTCCCTGGACCTCCAGAAGGAATCCTTGTCCTGTGCGGTATGATTGCCTATTAGAATTTCACCAGCACTTGCATTTTTCCCTCCAGTCCCTATGCCTCCCTTCAGAGGAGAAAGAGAGGCCTGAGGAGGATAGAGATGGATGCAAGGGAGGAACACAGCCAAGCATGTTGGCTCGGGTTTGAAGGAAGGCGAAAGAAAGAGAAAGACACAAAAGGAAGGAATAAAACGAACCTAAAGCTAAATGTTTCCCATCTAAAGTGTAAAAAAAACAATGTTCTCCCTCCTAAAATGTCTTACTGCACAAATCCAACTACTTTTTCTGGTTTTCCAGAAATCCTTGTTGGTCTCGATAATCAGGCTCATCTGCATTAGCTATAGATCAAATGACAGAATCATCAATCATTTTTGTCCTCTAGGAATAACTTCCAGTTGGGAAAATCTGAGTTTGACACAGTTGCACGGGATGTCTGTTTGCATGTGTCCATCAAAGAGGGATCGTAAGCCAGAACTCACAGGATCGACATGGAACCAGCCTGCTCTGTCCCATCTGCTCCAAGCTTCACTCCCAGGACATCGATACCAAATGTCTCATACGCAGCACACTCACATTCTGTCACCTGCAACTATTTCTGGTTTCAGCTCTGCAGCTCTGAGCAGTCAAGCACATTTCTTTCATCTCGACACTTAGAGAAAATCCAGGCTTATCTATGAGCACATTCAGAACCGCAGAAAAAGGACAGACCTGTCTTCTAGCTTCTCCTGTAAACGCAAAATCCTCACTATATGTCTGGTTCAACCTTGAACTACACAGAACCTGAGGGCCAGACAAGCAGCACGCTGGCCTGACCTCTCGCCATTTCTCCAAATCTGCTGCAAACACACTCTGACGAAGTGAGAACAAGAAGCACTGGAGCGGAAAACCCATTGGAAGTGTCTCCGCCAACTCCCACTCCTCACTGCATCCTCGGGCCTTGTGTGGATTATTCCATTGGTAAAGTTTAGAGCAGGTGAGTGAATGTGGTTCGGGGCAGTGTTGTGTGTTTGTGTCTGAAACCGGTCAACGTTTTGAGCGCAGAGGGAGAAACAGGAATTTTGTCATGTACCATTTTCATTTTTTCTAGAAGAGGAAAAAAAATCGAACAGTTTGAGGACAAGAAGTGGCTGCAGGGGGCACTTACTCTGCAGTGTGGGGCGGAAGATGAGCAGAATTCTGACCTATACTGGCTCAGAACTGCAATATGTTGTATCATGACCAACTAATTACGTAAAAAAAGGCTGCAACACTCTTAAAAGTGAACTTGAAAGCTAATGATAATTCCCTATTTTCCCCTTTTATAAGTGAAAAACAAGAAAATTTCTCACTTTTGAGGTATTAAGATTGTGCATAAACCTAAAGATCTGACCGAGAACTGAAGTAACTTTAGGACAGTGACTAACAATAACTTGACTGATCATCGTTTTTATTCTTGACATGATTATAATTTAATAAATGACCATTTTGCACTACTAAATAAAGCACAACTTGCAGCTGAAGCTGGACCAGTTCTCTAGATGTGGTTGTGGTTTCTGACTGGAAGGTATACCAGGATTTAGTAAACATTTTAATGCTATCAGTGCAGGGTTGTCTTTGGTCGTTTAGAGTAAACCTCCCATCCCTCACATGTTGATGTCAAGTCAGCTGTTTGACAGCTGTAGGGAGGGGAAATAAACTTCATTAAATAAAAACCTAGTGGTATTTTTTTATGGTAACAAAATCACAAACCGTTCTGGCATGACTACAGCTAGAGTGCATCATATCTATCTTTTAGACAGTTGTAAACGACAAGCTACACGAGTCTATTGTCATCTATATACACAAACTTTTTAGCTTCTAACTCACAAAAAAAAAAAAAAAAGGCAGAAGCTTGTGACCCCAACTAATACCAGTTTGTATGTTGCTAAACAAGAGCAGTACAGAAGACTGTAACAGTCTAAGAACCACAACACTATGACTTTTTTATTGTTTGTAAAAACTTTTAGGGAGAAATCACCACAAAAAACCCACTTTTACATTTATATTCGTTTCTGGAGAACATCTTAGTGTCCTGCTTATATTTCATGACCCAGTGTGGAGTCTCAATCCCAGCTTTGGGAACCACTGGCCTAAAGATCAACCTGCTGCAGGCTAACCTGGCTAATATCTCCAACTTTACCTCATAAAAAGACCACTGCAAGAAATAAGTGTTAATCTGAGCTTTTGGTTGGTACCATATTTTCCGGACTATAAGTCACTCCGGAGTATACGTCGCACCAGCCCAAAAATGCATATTAGTCGCATTTTTGGAGGAAATTTTATTTTTTTAAATCCAAGACTAAGAACTGGTATTTCACATTATTAGCTGTTTTCATAAAACAATGCCGGCAATTTACCACGAAGCTGAGCCGGTACCTGGAAGCCTTTGGTCGTTCATAAGGGTTCAGACCATGCCGGTAATGTTGCGCAATTCACAAAAGATTACTCACTGGCGGTATAAAAGTGGTATGAGGGTGGTCTTCA
The DNA here is from genome assembly GCA_006937965.1 of Callopanchax toddi. Taxonomy (NCBI): domain Eukaryota; kingdom Metazoa; phylum Chordata; class Actinopteri; order Cyprinodontiformes; family Nothobranchiidae; genus Callopanchax; species Callopanchax toddi. The sequence goes on from SSNR01000011.1 coordinate 1,468,832, forward strand.
CGCTGTCAACGTGCAGGTTTACAGAGACGTGAGACGCAAATAATCAGACAGGCGACTTCTGCTGCTGCTCATAACGCCAGATGCACCCGGATCTCCGCTGAGTGTTTACAAATGCGTAACATCTTTCCGGTGTTTACCTGATTTTTAAAATACTTTTCCAGTCAGGGGGTCAGCTCTCCTTTGCTACATTAGTAGCAACTCTGTTGCGCCAAGGGGTGATCTTCATTCACAAGTCCGGCGTTGCGGTAATATTACAACCAGGCATGGCGGCTAATTGGTACACAGGCCTAGAGTGCCATCTAGTGGTTTTAAAGCAATGTGAAAGTGACAAACGTGAAATTCTATACTTTGGTATAAGTCGCAGGATCCGCCAAACTATGAAAAAAAAGTGCGACTTATAGTCCGGAAAATATGGTAGTTTGAAAACTTGTGCCTTATGTGTACAATTCCATCAAAATGATGTCATTGTAGCCAAAATGATCAATATTGCAAACTGAGATTACTTCAGCAGAATCTTTAAAGTAATTGCATTTTTTCAAATAAAATAGTCATGTGATCCAATAATATTGCAAAATTATGTTTTTTTTTTTTACTCAAGGTCATCATACAGTCAGGTTTGTGTGGCTTTAGCGTTTACCTGTTCTTACATTTTTCCTTAGATAAGAACAAGCATTTGTCTTTCTGCTCCAGATCCAGCCCATGTGACTAACACAGACATAATGGAAGTGAACTCTCGAGCTAATCTAAAACAGGAGATCCAGTTATGGAGGTTTGATGAAGTGCTATGAAAATCCTCCTAAGCTGTCCACGCCGCCGTCCTCACCGCTAACCTCATAACGTATCCTTCTCCATTTTTTTGTTCAGCAGGATTCTTGGCAGCTTCATGACCTCGCTTGCTTCTCCTGCCTCCCACCTTCCAGGGACATTTGTATGCATGCATGTATTCATGAGCAGGTATTAAATTTAAATATGTTTTTTTTTTTACAGTGAAAAGTCACCGAGACACAGCTAATGCAGGCCAACAAGAGGAGGAGGAAGGAAAGGGGAGGGGGACATTCTGTGCACTCTGTATGAACTCGAGCTAAATCATACTCTGAGGCCTCCTACTCCTTTTCTCTCAGCTTTTATAATATATTAATTCATATTTTTCAACGATGTTCATCTGAGCACATTTGTCTGACAGTTTTGAAGATTTAGCATCATCCTGTATGCGACACTAAGTCCTGCTGAAATTACGTTGGGATTTTGAGAGATGTTCTCCCTTACTCTTCCCTCTTCCCTGCAGTTGCAAGGAGGAAGTTGCATTTCGTTCAGTGAGGCGACGACAGGCAGCTTGAGAGCTTTAATGCCTGGTTTCCCCACCCTGTTTTGAATTACTTCTAAACTGCAACTACCAAGAGGCCATGCCACTCAACCTACAAGTCTAACCTACAAATACTCATGCACAGATGGAAAGGATATGCAAAGACACCAACATATGACACATCAAGACTTTTATAATGAGACTCCGGGGAGAGGGGTCATGCAGCGGACACTTTATTTGCTCTCAGACTTCACCACCTTGGCCAATAAGGTGCGAAGTACTTATTCTAAAATAAAGAGAGCGCAAGAAAACAAGTCGAATAAGAGAGGAGAGCGCAAAGAAAATGAAAAGAGCCAAAGAAAGTGATTTTGCCTCATAGTTCATCTTCATCTGGGTGTCCTGTCCCAGCCCCCAGTTCATGAAATAAGTCCTGCTGAAAATCAATGGCAGTCGGAGCTGTGTAAAGGTCAGCCATTCAGCACAGCTGGCCTTGGTGGACCAGTCGTGCCCAGGCTTGTACTGTGAAGCTCAGCTAAGTAGAATTAATGGGAGGATCGATTATTCTGCACACAGCTTAAATTGAACTAAGCAGAGAATCATTTTAAGGCAGGAGCCGCACCATGACGTAGAATGAGATGCATTTGCTACATAGCCAACCCCAGAACTCATTTAGCAGGCACAAAGCAAAAGGTTGAGAGTAAAGAAAAAAAAAAGAGATTTTTAAATAAAAGATTTCACATTCACTCCCCGCCTACTCCCTATGACTCCTGCTCTGCCCCCTTCTTTTTGAGTTCAGCCTCTCTCCTGATAAAACCATCGAACCACCGGGGGATCCATCTCATAGACCACTTTCCCTCTGTTCTCTTTTTCCTCCTTCACTCCCTTTTTTCCTTTACATGTTTCATTCTCGCTTTTTTTCCATTGTCACCTCCGGCACCACATTCTTCTTGTGTTTTTCCCTTGTTTAAAACAAAATCAATATGGAACCGGAGGAGACAAATCAACGTATGGTGGCACTGCAGGGGGGAGGCCCAGCGGGGCTTCCACCTCTCAGGTCACATGGTCCACACTCACTTGCTCCTTCTATTATATCGAGGGGAAGTGTGGAATCAGGAAAAAAGGGAAAGTGGATGAGTGGAAGTAAAGATGTAAGGTTTGACTTAGTTAGGAATGATATGATGAGACCAAAAAGCTGGATGGGGATGAAAGCGAGCAGAGGAGGGATGAAACAGCCCTCCGATGGGAGGGCATATGGAATGAATGGATGAGAGGAAAAGGAGGAGAGGAGTGGGCAGCAGTAGGGGTGGCGTTGGTAGGGGGTGCATATCATGGAAAATTCTGCTCCAGTGACTTGAGTGCAGAACAGGAGCCCTCATCTATAATGTATATCATGGATCTGGGAGAGATTTTCATACATATAAAATGGAGCAGCACCAGGAAGTGTCTCGCTGCCGCGGCACAGACAAAAACCGCCGTGGGGGCAATTCCAATACTCAGCTCTGTTTGTACTCTCGTTCTGTTAATTCAGATGTATCCCTGTGTTCCTGAGCTCCGCTTTCATACCGTGGGAGTCAAAAAGGATTAAAAGACTCCATGACTATATGTAAACACATTTTATTTAAGATTATTCAAATACCTCCGCTCGCTCGTGTTTAACCCCTCCCTCGTTTAAAGAGAACACTCGCTTCTCGTGCAGCCAAAAGTTCAGATACAAAACTTTAAATACAATAAAACACACGTGTTTATCTATAGAGCGTATATGTCCTCATCTCTGTCTCTGGGTTTCTTTCTAAACAGTTTGGACAGCGAACACAAGCATCATGTGGGCATCTGAAAAAAAAAATGAAATAAATAAACATGACAAGTGGCCACTTAGCCACAGCCTGCCTCATTGAAACCTGATGAGGGCCGTGTCTCGGCTAACTTCAACAAACGCTAAGTGACATGCTTAAGTGGGTTCAGGTTGCGCATCCGGGGTAATTCAGTAAAAATACAAATGAGGCTGGCTGGGAAAACAGATCACCAGGCACTCATCGAAAATAGAAAGAGAGTGAGCCACACAGGGAGAGAAAAAAAAAGGAATTTCATTTTTTTCTTTGCCCTTCTCTCAGCATTGACTGCCTTGTCCACACAGTAGCCTTCGCCCAACCATAAACAGCGTTATATAGACTCGTTGATTCTCCTCATTGGGAATCGATAACAAATAACCTCACTTTTCACTGTCCATTATGGTCGGTGTCGACCAGGCCCGGTCGTCTTTATCTGCTCGCCGATGTCACACCTGACCTTGAGCTCTCGGCTCTCTCTGGTCCCTCGGTAGGTTTCGAGAAGAGGGTTCGGTTCTGGTTTTTAGAGAGGTTCAAATTGAGCCCTATGGGAGCGAAGAAGGGGGAGCAGCCATCTCCCATGACAGATCAATGGTAGGTCTCACCACAGGGCAGGGGGCCAGCGCCTCGTGCAACTTGCTAATAGAATCCCAATGTCACTGCTGACACTACATCATGGGACCTGCTGGAGGTTATCCTGAGTTAGGACAGCAGGACAGGCAACTTAAAATGCATTACAGCTCCCCCTTGCTTTGCATTCCTCTTCCATGTGAGTGCATGTTTGTAAATGGTGGAAAAAAAAGTGACAAACTTAGTTCTGAGCCTGCTGTGCCTGAAGTCAGAATAAAAAATTTAAAAAAGACTGTTTACAACATTATTCACGTTTTTAGCAAAAAGCCTTGATAGGATGCAGCAGAAAAAATACTGATTTTAACTTTTTAACTTTCATTCAAACTCGTTGGATCTTTGCCTCCCTCTTCAACTCGATTCAAGCTACCGCTTTCTCTCCTTATGCATTTTTTAAATTTTCTTCCTCTCCTTCTTAGTTCAAAGAAACAGTTGAAATTTAAAGCCTTCATTAAGATCACATGCATCCTCGCAGTGTGCAGCAGTGAAACCCATGACTCGTTTCACAAATCATTCTATGTGCCCCACTTAAAATACAGGGCTGCAGTGGTTGTTAAGCTTCTACAAGCGTGTATATTCTCTCACACACACACACATGTACGTACATGCAGATGCACGAGTGAGCGGTGAGTGTAGGAGAACTCTGAGTCACCAGAGGCGACGTGTCAGAAAGAGTCTTAAGAGCTCCTGATGAAGATGAAGAGAGTTCGTCGACCTTTGCATATTTTATTCTGTGTTGCATATATCCAACACACATAGAATTTTCCCCCCCTACGTGTCCTCCGCTTAGATTTCGGTTTAACACTAAAACCTGCAGCTTGAAGCTTGAACTAGAGAAACTTCTGCTGGGGCCGAAGCTCAAGATCACATCTGCCGTGTGGACATATGTCCTATACCGCACGTGTGACAGGCATATAATATGAAAATGTACAAACTGTGTCAACAGTTAACACGCAGATCATTTTCACCACCAATTTTAATTACTCATCGACCCGCTGAGGCTCAGCTTCCTCCCCCTGTCAGTGGGAGTCATGACATTTGCCATTTACTAGCATGTCCGACCCCGGGGGACAGCTTGGAGACGTCCAGCAAACAGCTAATGTATGTTAATTAATTAATTACCATGAAATAGCATCTTTTCTAGTGGCTGCCTTCATTACGCTCTCCCCTTCATTTTTCCGTGACTAAATCCGTGAGCTACTACAGCCTCATGGTACAGCGATGTGTTATCTGTGACGAGGGGATGGAAGAATGGACGGACAGTTTTAGCTTTAGCTGTTGAAATAAACACAATTTACAGCCTCTTGCACCGTTAACACAGGAGGTTTCTAGTGTAATTTACTCTCTGCTGCTAAAACATTCAATTTTATCTAAATATCAGTAAAATGGCTTTATTTTTGTGTTTGTTAATGTTGATTAGCTGTGGCAGCCATCTTGAACTGCTTGACTCAAAAATGAATAAGTTATAGATGTTCATCCAATTAAAATCCATTAGATATTTGGCTAAACACAGCCAAAAGCTTTGTCTCAATAAATAGAGCCAATAGGATTTTTGGATCATTATAGATTTAATAACATCAACATGGAGTAAGTTCATAGCAGGATTTAGCGGTATGTTCACAATGGGCTCTGTGCACGCAGCTACGTGACGTAATTTCCGGTAGAAGGTCAGGATGGACGTAAACTTCCGGTAGCCGCTGGAATCACACACTGTGTTTGCTAGTTTCCTTTCGGGAGCTTGTAAATTTTTCTTTTTTTGCAAATCTTTCTTCTTTTTTTGTGCGTGGCCTTCTATGTCAAGCTTTTATATGTTCATGTCCTAAACATGACATGTACACTGACAAAATGTGCGTTTCAACAACATACTGACAGCAGGTCTAACCACCACTGCTGTGTGCCATTCTGTACAGTATCAACAAGATCAAATTCCCACTTCCCATCGTTAGCACGGAGACCGGAAGTCTCGTACCATCCTCACGCCAAACACGGAACTGATGCGTGCACAGAGGCTATTGTGCCAAATCCTGAAAGAGAAGTTGAGGAGGGTTCAAACCTGAGAGATGAAATGTGTTCAACACTTCACTCTGGACTTTTTACACTTTCTTTAATAGAATATGGCCAAATAGAGAAAATGCTTCAACTTAGGAGCAAATCATGCAGCAGGTGACTTCTGGTTCTGATCAAAATAAGTGATTTTAAAACTGCCCTTTGTGCATCACATCCTTCTTTCCATTGGCTCCAGAAGCTGGGTGCTTGAATAGATGCCGTCATCCAGTGGACCCATCGTCCTTTGCGCTGTTGCGTGTGTGTCTTTCATGCAGGGTGCAGCGCGAGGTCTCCGGAAAGGACGCACTGGACCGTGGAGTATGGAACTAGAATTGGGACTTTAGTTTTGTACTTGTAACTTTTGGTTTTGTACTTGTGACTCATGTTTTGTACTTGTGACTTTCAGTTTTGTACTTGAAACTTTCAGTTTTGTACTAGTACCTTAGTTCTGTGACTTGCACACATTTAAAAAATATAGAAGTTTCAAGTTACAGAACTAAGTTACAAGTACAAAACATAGGTTACAAATACAAAACTAAAAATGTACAAGCACAACACTGAAAGTTTCAAGTACAAAACTGAAAGTCACAAGTACAAAACTAAAAGGTACAAGTACAAAACGTAAGTTACAAGTACAAAACTAAAGTCCCAATTCTACTTCCAAAGTGGAGCACATCGCACCCTGCTCACTCGCCTGTACGAGCGCTTTTTTGCCCACAATGCAGTGGGAGGTGAGGATTACAGAGCAGCTTGTCAGCAGGTGATCACCTGATAGATACCGCAGCGTAACACACCAGTGCCCGGGCCGTATCTTTCAAACGTGATCAATTCATTTTTTTTAATTCAGTTGCTCTGACGGCCTGGTACCAAATAAGTAACCCATGGACTGGTACTGGTCCGGGGACCTCTGATATGAACCACTTCTTTAAACATTTACCTTTATTTATTTAAGCTAATCTACATTTATTTCTTGGATTATCTTTTAGACAATAGTTTTAAACATATTCCAGTTTAAAAACATTTGTTGTCATGAGACGGAAACACAAAACAGGTTTAGAAATAATTACACTACAAAACTCTATGGTTTCCTTTTCAAATCGACCACAAAACTACACTTACTCAGGTGCTAACCTCTTAATTGGTTGTGTGTTTGTCCAATCTATATAAATTATAGCTATAATCTACTGTAATGCATATTAATACATTTTGCATTTTGTCACACGCAAGTCAAAACTGCAATTATTTCGGAAATGGGAAAAAAAAGTGCAACAAAAACCACTGGACCGTCACATTGTCTCAAGCTGTTTTTGACACTTTTCCATGAAAATTCATCCATAAAGCAACTGATGGATGTGAAAGACGACCAGTTGAGTTGATTTATGCAAAAACATCAAAATTATAAAAAATGAAGATACACCCGACAGATGATGTCGCCCCGACAAACTTTGATTTGTTTGTTTTTTTCCAGTTGCTTCCAAAAACTACATTAAGTGAAGTTTTGTATCCTGTCCTCAAACTTCCCAGTAAAGCTGCGAACATTGAGATAAAGACTGTTACAGGACGAGTGCAGTTTCAGATGCAACATTTCCTACGTTTTATAGGAGGACAGAGCATCGTGTAATTCACTACATGCTCATTTATGGCTTTAACTTTAACAAAGACTCACATCAACTTAAAAGACTAACTTTATTGATGACTCCACACACATTTGCATGGCTATAACAACATAGATTTAGCAGCGACTGAGAAATTTGTCTTGTTTAAAACTTCTCAGATTTTGGAACACATTAAGATCTCAAACATGAGAGGCACAGGGAGCAGAATAAACGAGTTTATTAATAAAAAGGTATTTCAGTTTTCACAACACAGATGGAGGACTCTCCTCCGTCTCGTCGCCATATTCCATATGTATTTCAGATGGAACTATTTGAACGCGTGAATAATTTATTCGACTTTAATCCGTAACAGTTGGGTCCAGAGAAACAAATTAGATCTAAAGCTTTCAACTAGACCTAAATAAAACTGGATGAAAGTTAACTTAAAGATTAAAGATTTTTGATGAAGAAATCAGAAGCTCCTCCTTCATAAATTAGTCATGACAAATAAACACGGCTCATAGGCACTGAAAAAATACAAGTATTAAATAGAAAAACTCACTTTAACGCAGGCAGGGCAGCTGTCACCTGTATGTGTTGAAACATATCTTACATTAAAGGGATAATCCACCAAAAACTGGGTTTTTTTCTGTTGCTATATTCCCCGTAGTTGGATAAGTGGGGAAAAAACAATTAGTAACCCACCCAGGCATTATCCTGATCCGGCAGTACTCCTTTAGCTTTAGCACAACTAGCATTGTGAGAAAAAAGTCCTTAAAAATCACTAAATAATGATACTAATTCTGCTTAACATGAAGGAATTACAGGTACAATTCTAAACTCTGGACTACTTTATGACAAAGAACAGCTGTAAGCCTCCGCTGAAAGGTGCAAAGACATGACGCAGCGGCCCCAAAGACACCTACGTCCGTAAATACAAATCCTGGCTACTATAAAACCCAGTAAAGTTTTTTGAAGATAATCTCTGTGCAGCTTGCACCAACATGTGTTTACGAAAAGAAATGTGTTGTAACAGTTTTTCTTTAAAAACTGATGTTCCTGATATTTGCACATCAAACGAAAGAGCCTTAGCTTGCAGTCGTTACCATAAAATGTTTTTTTTTTAATCTAGAGAAGTGAAGTTGCGCAGTAAGAAATTTGTTAATGCCATTAAGAATCATCTGGTTTCAACACCCTGAAGAATTTAGAAGGACATTGTTGGGCATCGACATGCAAGACTAGGTAGAAAAATTGCAAAAAAATATTTTAGACTGAGGAAAAACATTTTAAAAACAAACTGAAGCATGGGTTCAATAAAGCCAGGGACATAAAAATTACACAAGTTTTTGTCCCTTTACACAAAAAGTTGCCAACGTCCACAGAACATGAGAGAAGAACTTAACATACCCTGTTAAAAACATATTCCATTCTTCTCTCATGTATACATGAATTTTTTTTGCATATTTCCCTTTCATGGAATGTTGTAACTGAGTTTACTGAAGTAATCTACAGTTTAGTTTCAAAGACAAACTACTGACTCTAAACCAGCTGAAACAAACCCGTTTACTATTCACCTGATGAACTTTAATCAAGACGTTCTGTTAGAACTCTCCTTGCAGACGCAGTTGCCTTATTGTTCCAAATGTGTGAGTTTGCTTCTGCTCGTTATAACAAACCGACTAAACATGTAAAAAAATATATTTTTTATTTTCACCATATGAAAAGAAATGATTGCACGATGTGTTGAATTTACCCTCTCGGTATGCCAAATCCTGCAGGATGAGTCTCATTCTCTGTCAACGTCAAAACAAAAATGGGAAAGTGTTTTTTTTCCAGCTTCGTTTCTGTAAGCCTGAGCCCCAACTTTAAAGCCAGTCGCTCACTGTCATCATCAGCTGCTCGATGATGTGCTCTGATTATTTGTGAAAAGTGTATTTTTTTAAATGTCTTAATTTAGTTTCCCTGAATCAAAAAGTGCAAAAATATTTCACAGTACTTTGACAGGAGGGAGGGGGGGATGAACAAACTGAGATGCAATTAGAAGACTTTGGTCCTAATCATGACAAGAATATTTGATTTTAAGTCACACAATTTGTTTGCAGTTTTGTCATATACATCCAGACTATCTATAAAACTTACGCCTAAAATGTAATGCATATCAATTCATTAATGGGGAAAAATTTGCTTTTTTTTTTTTTTTTTACTGCAATTCATCAACCCTAGGACCAATTTGCAGCAGATGCCAGATTAAATTTATGCTTTAGCTGCCTAAACCCAAATCATTGTCTATGACTGACTGCATTTATGTGCATTGTCTGATAACCTTTTATTATATAAAAAAAGGATGTAAATGGCCTGTCCTCTTTGCTGTATTACATAATCCAGTTGGCAGTAAATGAATTACCTCACAAGCTCATAATACACTAGAGGTGTTGGACAGTTTTTGTTTTTTTGAAGATTAATTATTTCTTTTACCAAAGAAAAGAAGGAAGATTTAATATTTATCTGCCATGCGTTTTCAGCAGCTCTCTGTATATTAATCTCATTAGAAGAGTTCCATAGGAAGTGGGCAAGGCACACTCCATTATTTATGGAGGTGTAATTATCTATGGTGTCACAAGCAGGCAGGAATTTACAGGACCCCGGTTCTGCATCAGCACAATGGCTCGCTAGGTAATGAAGCGAACACACCTCCAGGCTCTACAATACACTATCTGATCTGCTTCACAGTTTGCAGTGTTTGCTGTTGCTTCACTCGTCTCACGGCTGCAATATCTCACAAAAGGCATCCATTTGTCATTTATTTGTTGTCATAGTAAATAAGACCAATCATAATAAACGTTGCTCCCCTTGATGCACAACGAGTGATTAAGTGCACAGTCCATAAAACTTAACGTACTTTCAGCACAGTGCCTCTGCTTGTTGAGCCCGTTTCTGCAGAGCAAACTAATGTTCATTTTCAAAGTTGAGAAAGAAGGACGGCTGAAAAGTATCCCCGCATTAGCATGTGTGTTGGCTACTGTCACTGTGTCATAAGGAGATTGACAGGAAAAGAAAAGAACAAAGACTGAGGGAATGAAAAAAAAGAATACATGAGAGCTAAAAGAAGGCAGCAGCAAAGACAGAAGTCAGTCAGGCTGCTGAGTTTTCTCTCTCTTCAGTCCTGACTGTGCGTACAGACTTAGCAGCAGCTTCCACAGCAGCTGCTGCAGCAACGATGGGGTCATTTACATATAAATGAAAGTTGCCGATCACACGCTGCTGACCCCATTTATTTTAGCGGACAGACAGACGGGCAGGCAAGGCAAGCGCCAGCGAGTTGCCGAATTACTCCAAATTACCGCATTTCCATCTCCACATCAGGCCTGTCAGGCCTGCAACCATCGTCCCAGCAGTTTCCCTTTTTTTCTTCTTTTCTCTTGCTTCTTCCACCACCCACCACCAGGAGTGACTCTAATTGGCGGTGTTGAATTTAAAGGACCTGCCAGTGGCTGAGACTGTCACCACCCAGGACAGCACAGCAGAGAAACAACACAGTGTATCACAGTGTGCCAGGGCATTAAGCAGCAGAGCTGGAGAGCCACACAGTCGGGTTAGCATGGCGCACAAACAGCCCAGCAAACTTTACACATCAAGAAACACCATTCAGCATCGCGGGAAACAGCAATGTACTTGCAACAAGTCTGCTCATCATCAAACACAGGCTTGTTTTGTATGTTGCACCTGCACATGCATTGTTCATTTATCTGTCAGCACTTTCTTTTTTTTTTTTGCTTCTCTGACAAGTGTTTCTGATTCCGCTCTTTTTTTTTTGGTTAAAAGGCATTTTCTGTGTTGTTCTCCATGCACCCCGATCTCATCCCCATCCCATCGCTTTCTCTGAGCATCTGGACGTGATTCCCGAGCCATATGTCCTATTAGCATCTTTCATCTCGCTCCTTCCTTACATGTGCGGCCCCCTCGCGCGTTCACACACACATGCACAAACATCGGTCCAAGGGCCTCGGCGCTCTAGATCTCAAAGTTTCACACGACAGATTAGCGCTAGAGGCCTGCATGATCGTAATGTGACAGCTGTGTGCTTTTCCAGGCAGCAGCTCGCTCACGCTCTCACACTTTCAGTATCTCTGCACAGAACGCAAAACTATTTCCCTCCATTCTGAAAAAGAAAGCGATGAACCCTCCCAGGAGAAGGCAGCAAAGCCAGTGTAGCTGTATTATTTAGCTGGTAAAGCAGCCTTTTTCCTCCACCTATTTGTCTCTCCCTTGTCTCACTCTTGGCTAACCAACCACACGCCCTTATTAGTTCATTAAAAGGAGTCCGCCGCCGCCTGACTTAGGTATAAGCATGAGAAAGGAAAAGAAAGGAGGAAAAGAAGAGTAAAGACACCTCTCTCTAATTACTAGAGATTGATGCATCCAATGAACATCCTGGTAATCAGTGTTGTTTTTATTTGTTTAATGGCAGGACAGGGATCACAGGCAGGCTGACCCACTGTGATCATTAACAGTATTAATGCAGGCAGAAACACCAGCAGCTCCTCTCTGCTTGCCTGCTCTGGAAACGAGTGTCACTGCGTTAGCTTGTCAATGGATGCACGTCTGTGCGAGCGAGCGCCTTAGTTTATCTTTAAATTTGTTTACATCAATGAGGACTGAAATTAGCCAACCATCCATACCCATCTGGACTCACTTATTAAGATGGATGTCGGTCTATACGGGATTGCTCCAGAGTGGATCTCACGCACATGCTGACTGTGTAGCTATAAATAGATGCTGCTGCCAGACTTGCGGCGCATTAGGGATAGAAAAGTTTTAATTATATTCATCGAAGACTTGACAACCTTTTATTTTATTAGCGCTCGTGTTAAATGCAATGGGTTAGTTACAGAACAAATAGGCAAAAGTTCATTTCTGACATGAAAAATCTGAAAATAACTTACTAACCCAGGTTTATTGGTTTGAAAAAATTATTTCATATTATGTTTTAAAATAATTGATTCTATAGGAAATTGTATTTGTTACACACAATTTTTTAGTCAGAACAGGATGAGCTCCCAATAAGTTTAAGCCCCGCCCCCTCCATGTGAAAACAGGGCATTATTCTTGGTAAAAACACTGCTTGTATAGGCCTCTGTAGATTTTTATCATCCTTGCCTTGCTCTTGAATGCTAAGATTCTAATTTTTCTAATAATTACTGTAGTTATTTGATGCTTAAACATAATTGTGCGAGTAGGCGGGACTTTCAGCCTCACATCCTTAGTGTCCAGACTCTGATTATGACATATCGTGCACATTAAGGCGAAATGTTCTTCACTTTTCAAAAAGGTGGGCACATTACATCCCTACTTATTATGTTCATGTTCGCACTGCATATGGTGGAGTGAGATGTGTGGCTGCAAGAACAAAGAAGTCACATCACCTGTTGTCCATGGCAACCTACTGGGGATCAGTTTATAGAGTATCAGAAAGAGGGGATGTTATTGCATCGTGTATTTCAAGATGCCACATAATCACAAGGCAGGTACGTTAAAGTAACGTGGAGATATTTGGGATGTCAAAAATGAAAAACATGGATTCACAATCTATAAATTGAAAAAATAAAACATATTTTCATCAGATCGAGACATTTTTTTCCCAGTTAATTTTAGAATTAAAACCCTGCTGCTTGTTTTTAAATCTCTGAATGGACTGGCACCTCACTACCTCTCAGATCTCCTTCACTTTTAGACTCCAGTCAGGACGCTCAGGTCAACAAACCAGGTCCTGCTGGAGGTCCCCAGAACCAGGCTGGAGACCAGAGATGACCCCCGGTTCTGGAACAGCCTACCAGATCACATTAGATCTGCTGAGACCCTGGGCATTTTTAAATCTCTTTAAAAGACCCACTTTTATTCTCTGGCTTTGAGCAGGACGCCTACAGGGAGCTTTTATTGTGTTTTATCTGACTATTTATTAGGGATGGGTATCGGTTTTTCGATAATATTGGCCGATATTGGCAATATCGGTAAACATCGGTATCGGTTTTTGTAATGATACACCTTTACATACCGTGCACATATTATACATCAAAGTGTTCGGCTACTTCTCCTCTCTCCCAAAATGTCAAAACATAAATCTGATGTATAGTTTTAGAGATATTTTTATTTATTTGGCACACCTTGCATTAAATACTGTGTTTGACTTTTTTTTTTTTTAATGAAGGCTACCCCACTTATATCGGTATTGGTTTATATCGGCATCGGAAATTAAGAGTTAGACAATATCGGTGAAAAAGCCAATATCGAGCATCCCTACTATTTATTTTTACTTTATTTTAGTCAATTTTAAATCTAATTTTAGAACTGATCTATAATTATATTTACTTTTATCTGTAAAGCACTTTGGTTGGCTTTTGTTGTGTAAAATGTGCTTTATAAATAAAGTTTGAGTTGAGTTTTAACTAGATGACTAAATTAAATAAGCCTGTGTCTAAAGATGATCCAACATTTAAATTGTTTCATAATCCTGCAGCCATTCTATGGTAATCTGGACTCTTTAAAATCAAAGTAGCCATCTTATTAAAAGTGGCAATAATACACGTTAAGTATGAAACTATAATGTCCATGTGAGGTTTTTCTAGAAAAAGAGAAAACTAGAAATCAGTACATCCTAAAAGACAAGCACAAGGATCAAAAATAAAGACAACAAAGGAATAATCTCAGGTCAAGGAGAAAATATGTTATTTGAGCTAAAACAGAATGATGACTTAACTCATTTCAGGGCTGTACGTTAACTTTTTTAGCTCATAGCACCGGTGCTACAAAGGTTGCAGGTTTTGTAGCACAGAACAAAAAGTTGTAGCACCAGCATGAAAATTCAGCTACAATCTCTAAAGCCAAAATTAGTAGCCATCGTTTTAACACACTGAGAAAGTGCTAATTGTGAAAACACAATAACAAGAAATGTCTTCAAACATGTTTATATGTCAGAGTAATTTCAAGAAGAACATTTATTCATTCAAATTAGTGTAGATTTTTTTCAAAGTGTGAGTGTGAGCTGAGAAATGTGTGCACAAAACCACAAAAACAGATGTTTTCAGCTGCTATAATCTTTGATTTATTAATAAAATGCAGAAACTGTTATAATTCTACTTTATATTACTTATTTTATGAACTTTGACTCATCTATTTTAAGCTTCTGCTCTGTAGCACTTTGAGATTGTGAAACATAAAGTGCTATATAAGTTAAATTTATTATTATTATTATTAATTTTGATGTTGAAAGCAAATTCACAGGCAGACAGTTTTGATGGTGTACAGTGAGACTGTGATGTTTTAAAATGTTCATTTGTCTCCTGATTTTGAGTCTGCTGCATAGTTCTTGCTAAACAGATTTTACTTCAGTAAATAAATGTTATTAAAACTTTGGTCTGCTGTCCATTGCAGTCCAAGACTGCAGAGCATTTAAATATAATAACCTTTTACTGTGCCACCCTTCTTTGCCCCTGCCTGGACCCCCCAAGAAAAAAGTTCTAGCTACGCCCCTGGGGCTGAGCTGCGTTCAGCGGGGTCAGACTCCGGTGTGAAGCCTCGTCTCCCCCTGACTCGGACCGTGGACTCGTTAACAGACATCAGTGTGACCCGTTCAGATTTATCAGTTCCTCTGGTTTAATGTGTGTCTGAAGCACAGGGACACTTTCTGAGTCACAAAGAGTTTTTTTTCCGAACAGCTAGAACTGATGGAACTACGTCGCTAGACTCGCCAGTCGACTCGACGCAGAACTTTAATCCATACAAGTGCCCAAATATAGGTTATATATATATAATATGCTTTACATTGTTTCAAAGTCATCACGGCTCCTGCGAAGGGTCGGGTGTCGTCCCGCACCAGTGCGTTGAGCCTGGGTGTTTCCAGTACTGGCGATCTTGTGCCAGCTGCGCCACGGCATGACGGCAACTCCGGATTGTTGGGAGGTCGCCCGCAACGACATGGAACCATCGGGTGCGGCCGGGGTTTACGTCGTGGTCGTCTCCAGGCTGCGGCCCTCGGGTCAAAATGCAGAATGGCTCTGATTGGATGATCAAAACGGAGACGAAGGACGTGGGCGAGCCAGCAGATGCAGCGCGTTGCGCTGCCAGGCAAGATGCTCTGCACTGGCGCCGCGCCTGAGTTCTAGCGCTAGGTTGGAGACCCGCTGAGGCCACCTGACATTGTTTTTAAAATATATATATATTAAGTTAATTCTGACGGTGTGGGGGTGCGCCACGATCAATTACATGTAGAGGAAACCCTGATCGCACAAGTGCTACGTCTAAAAATAGTTTGTAGCACAGACTGTTTTTTTAATCGCACGTGCGACATATATGTCGCACTGTACAGCCCTGCATTTTTAATACATGACGCTCCATAAAGACACCATGCAGTCAGACAATAAACTCGGACTGAGTCAGGAGGGAGGTGGGGGTGTTATAATAAGACGTGGGAGTAAGGGGGCTCCTTTAAGACTGGCTCGGGTTAAACCGAGGCACAAAATAGTTCCAGTGATCGTCTGGATGCTCAGCCACGATGTCTGGATGGAGAAGGGGAAAAAAGGGGGCTAATTAACATTTCAGAGGTACCAGCTGGGTGTCTGATCCCCCCCTCTGCACCCCTAAAGTGTCCTCATGTTTGGATTGAGACACACTCACCTTGATTTCTTCATTTATTAACCTTGACAGAAGCAAATCCACACACACCCCCCCCCCCCACCCCCAACTGCTCACGAGCGTGGATAATGGGAAGAGCGTGCAAACATACAGTAAACCTAACGCCTCACACACATTTCATCCACCTGCACACACAAATATATACACACCCTGTGGGCCCAGACAAGGCCGTCCTTTAATGAACGGCTTAATGAGCAAAGGAAGATACAACAAAGCCGTCTGGGAGGACTGTTTGTAGTCAAGTGATCAAATACTCTCGGAAATGATATCCTTAGCTGAATACTTATGATAGGCATGCAGGAATATGAAATCAGGTTCGTTTTTGCAAAATTGAGGCATCATTTTGCCACCGGGGCACCTTTCAGTGACAGGCAGATCAAGTGAAAAACTCATTCCTCCTAATTTATCTGTTCTAAAACACACAGTTGTTGCATTATTTTAGTGTCACTTAGCATTTAGATTACATTTTGTGCTTGATTGCCAGTTTACAGCTTTTCTGTCTATACATAGAAAATGAGAGCTGAGACAACAAGAATTATGCAAAGAGGCACGCAGCTATACGTTCATGCGTGTGTTGGTGAGAGGGTCCCCCAAGAGTTGCTAAATTGAGGGCCGTGTCTCCATTTGGCCTGCCGGATGGTGACCTTGCCGCCCCGTCTCTCTCCCTGTGTGCTCTCCGTGACTGCGTAATGAAGACTTCAGGGCCAGGCAAACAAATTGTAATAAATTGTTGTGCAGTGACTGAAAAGTAGGTGTTTTCGTCGCCGCGCGCACAGACAGACGGAGGTGAGACGTACACGCAGATCCCACACATTAAAGATATCTATTCACACACACGAGGAAAGAAATGAAAGAAAGGCATGCAGACGCATTCATTGAATATTAGACAGTGCATTAATTCTCATCAGCTCGGGAGTGAAAGTGGTTGTGACAGTGTGTCCTGTGAATGCCTCCTGTTTCAGAGTTGCTTCTCTCTCGCAGAACAAGCTCCTTTAATAAAAACATCACAGTCGATATTTGATGTCCCCGAGTGAAACCTTTAAGAAAACACCCCCCGCCCAAAGGCAAAC
This sequence comes from Callopanchax toddi, assembly GCA_006937965.1. NCBI lineage: Eukaryota > Metazoa > Chordata > Actinopteri > Cyprinodontiformes > Nothobranchiidae > Callopanchax > Callopanchax toddi. The sequence goes on from SSNR01000011.1 coordinate 1,485,987, forward strand.
ATTTAGTCAATCTTGCATGAGAGAGAGCGCGAGCGAGAGAAAGAGAGAGAGGAAGAGGAAGGACGGACAACAAAAGAGTGTAAGGGTAATGTTGGTTTGAGTTTGTAGTAGCGTTTGTTTTTCTGCACAGCGTGGGACTTAGTGTGTGTGTTCTGGAGGCGGTGGTTGTCACACACACACACACACACACACAGATGTCTGACCTTCAACGGTGCTCTAAAGTTAGGTGAAGTTGTCTTTCTTCTTCACTTAAATTGTAGTGACATTTAATAGTTCCCACAGGTCGAAGAGGGTAACAAACACCAAATAAAGGCTGCCTGATGCCTAAAAAAAGGACAAACCTCACTCTGTATGGGTGATTGACTGAATGTGGCATTTTGTTTTACCACAATGCAGACCACCAATTTAAAGAACACCTTTAATTTTCCTCACCGCGCCATCACTCCCACCCCGTCTTTGGTTTCTTTTGCGGAGACTTTCCATCATTACTTCTGGTGAGGTGAAAAGATGGAGGGAAAGGACGGAGAAGTTTCGGCTCAAGGTGCCAGACCCTACTGCTATTGGCCGTTGTAACAGATCCCTGTCTCTGGAGTTTTAAATGATTCAAACATTTGCCCTTCGCTGTTCCTGTGGTGGGCAAAGATGTTCCCCGTCTCGCCGCGCTACCTCTCCCTCCACCTCCCTTCCTTTTTGCCTTCTTCTCATTGTCGCTTGCCTTCTCAGGCCTCTCCATTAGCCGTCACTGTCACATTTAGAACTCCTGGGAATCCACAGACTCGCGTAACTAAAACTCTCTCAAGCTCAATTTAAAACTAAACTAAACCAAGACCTCAGCTTTGATTTCTTTTGCATTTTTTAAATTTTCTTTAGCCAACTTGATACTTATAAACATGAACTTTGAACCAGAAGTAGTTTGAGGGACGAATATATCAAATTTTAACAGTATAACACAGTTCAAGCTGCTGCTTTATCATGACTTTAAATCTACTCCACTGCAATTCAGGTCAAAAGTTTGTTCGTGAAAAGAAAGAAATCCTTAAATGTAATTATTATAAAAATAATATAGATATTTTCAGGACTTCTAGCAATACTGTGCTCCCTTGTGAGCGATGCTTACACACTAATTATGCTGTTTAAAATCTGACTACTAGATTTTTGTTTGATTTAGGAGTTGTTGTCTGAACTATTGTATCAGAACCAAGCTCAATATATCTGCAAATTTGAATTTGAATTATTTTATTAGGAACCTAACATTAACATTAACAAATACCATACACTTTAAGGACATACTATGCAGTTTTGGTTTGTTTTTAGCACCCCCTAGTGTCCGCTTAAAATCATTGTTGTAAAAACATTAGCATTGTCTTTGCTCAGAAACCAGCAAATCTAACTGTTGAAATGTCTCCTCAGCCTTCACTGCTTTCTACTGGAGCGGTTCATCACTCATTCAAAGAAATCAGCTGTGTTCAAGCAGGGAGAGACGGGGAAAAAATCAGGAATCATGAGCTAAAAACACTCCGGAGCTAGCATAACAGCTAGCCACATTGGGTTAGCCTAACCCTCGTGAGACACGTGACTCTGTGAGACTTCAGGGCACCGGACCAGAGACTCAGAAGTTGCAAACGTGGTATTCTGGATCCAAGCAGCAGTGACTTTTCATTAACCCTGTAAAGGGTCATTAGCACAGACTGGCTCAAGGACAAGATTTAAAATGGGAAAAACTACATAGTGTGCCTTTAACATTTGTAGCTTAAGCTAATAATGTCTGTCCCTCCTTTACATAAAACAAAAACACCACATAACATTTAAAGGGACATGAGGGAGCTTTGAAAAACAAACCTCATGAGCGCCGCGCCTGGCGCTGCGAATAACTGCAGCCTTTAGCGGGAGCGCGCACAAACTTCTCACTAGTTCATAAGGGTTCAACCAAAGGCAGCCGGAGGCATGATTCCATAAATAAAAATACATTTTATTAATACAAAAGGAAATATAGTAAAACAATGCCCCGCGATGCACACACACACGACCAGACTGAGGGAGTCGATCTAACAGAGCTAATCTCGCTAGCCGCTATGTTCCAGCTTCCACTGCTGCCTGTATTGCTAAAAGCTTTAATCAGCCGGTGTTCTCGGACACCCGGAGGATAATTTGAGAAATCTAGTGTGATAGAATCATGCCCCGCCGCATATATTACCCTAGATTTCTCAAATTCACATCACGGAGTGGAGCTCCGTAGCACCCGGAGGTCCGTGCGCAGCAGAGCCGCCTTTGATGCACTGTAAGCAGACTGAGGTCTAGGAAACAGTCCGGGATTTGCGGCCTACAGTGCCGAGACCATAAACATGGACAGATTGCTGTGCGGTCGCCTATAACAGCACCTTTAGCTCTGTGAAACCCTTATAATCCATCAGAGAGGTTTTCAGCTCCATAAACGCTGCCAAATAACACCAGTTTTATGAGAAAAACCACTGGTTTAGATAAGGAAGTCCGCCATTGACTAGCAACACTACACAAAGGTGCAATACTGCCACCTACTGGATATACATTTATTATTACTTTTTTAGCCCGAGAACGCGCAGAAGCGTCAGTTGACGTCACGTCCGTAGGACAGCGCGGGAAATTCGGACCCCGAATTGCAGAACATTTTACAGCTCACAGCCTGTTCAAGATAATGGAATGATACATGGGTGGCCTCATTCTTTTTGATTTAAAATGCTTCATCACTTATTAACCTAAATAAACTGAACATGCAATTATTACTTTTCTTCAAAAGCTCCCTCATGTCCCTTTAAAAGGAGATTAAACAATAATGTAAATGTGAAAAATCATTGCGTACATACAAACATTTACCACATGAAATGGTAGACATGTTCTAATCCATCTGATAGGATGCAAGTTGGCTTTTGCAATTTTATATTTTTAAGCATGCAAAATATTCAAAAAAGTGCGCAAAAAAATGTCAATCTCACCAAGCTGAAGTGTTCCATCAACCTCTAACAGCCTATTTTTGCAATTTTACGGCACAATAAGATTACAAAATGCTTCAGCTCTGATGAGGTTTTGTAAAACTTTGATCAGTTTGGTATAAAACTGGACTGAAATCAGCAGTCTTGTGTTTGATGAGGGTGTAGTGTGCTTTTGCTGCCACTAGATGGTGCAGAAAAGTGTGCACTAATGAGGACAGTTGATCCAAGTTAATTAGGTTAATTAATTAAGTTAAAAAAAAAACTAAATAAAACATCCAGATATGAAAATGCCAATCTCAGGGGATTGCCGTTTTTTTCAGCATTGTTGCTAAAAGGTGAAATGTGTTTAAATATTAATTAAAAAGAAAAAAAAAACTTTATTAATCAGGGATTTTATCCAGTCTAGGACAAGGGGATTTGTCGGTGATTTTTCCTTTGTTTTTTTTTTGGCTCCTGTCTGCAGAAATAATTAGACCCTTGGCTCTTTTTTTGTGTGTGGAAGTTTCTTCTAAGAAGCGTCCATCCTTCAGCTCATGTATTTCTAATGCCATCATTGTGGACAAAAGCTTATTAAAAGCTTAAGGCAACGTGAACTGTGGAAAAAAAGAACACCGGCGAGACAACATGAGATCATAACAAACAACAAAAACCTAATAAACATTAAATAATAATAATACCCAAACCTAGATGTGTTTGGATGAAACAGTGGAGACTTTCTTCAGCACTTGGTGGGTTTAGTTGTGAAGTGTGCTGCAGAAATGGAGGAATCAAGGGTGCACAAACAGCACAAAAGAACTCCAAAGACCCAATAGCCAAGAGACGAGAGTAAAGGAACTTAGTAAATACATTAATTACACAAACCAAGGTCAAACTGCAGTGGAGCTGAGCTGTGCCGAGCTGTCTCCTGCTGAACCGAGTTTAGGCCTCAGTTCAGAGCTAGTGGAGGATGCTGGCTCTCTGCGGAGGATGCTTTGCAATCCCCTGGCCTCATTAGAGATGCAGAGGGGTTCTGACTCCCATCACCTGTGAGCTTTTTATATCTAGCATAATCTCTTAGTAGATATTTTTTACATCCAATAATGAGCAAGTTATTACTCCATACAACAGAGAGTGGGAGTAGAGAAGGGAGCAAGGGGGTTAAAGGAGAAAATAGTAAAGGAAGCAAAAAGAGAAAAACGAGCTGAAAATCCACACAAACTCAAAATGTATTAGACGAGAAGGGATCTCTGCTTCATTTTTGGGGTCTAGCTCCTTAAACTGCTGACAGTTGTGGCCTCAGAGGAAGGGGGGGGGGGGGCAGTGCTGCCAAATAAATACATAAATAAGTTCATAAATAAACAGAGCATCAGTCTGACATGACACAGACAGCACCTTAAGCACTGAAAAACAAGTTATACGTCTCTCCTCTCCTCTCTGCTGTCTGCATTGATTGATGTGAAGGAGGAGGATCAAACGGTCGTGAATGGTCGTGCTCGGGAATATGGACAGAGATGGAGGGAAGAGACCGGAGGGGATGGAGGTGTAGAGTGGGAACAGATCAAGAAGTTCAGGCCCCACGCTGCCTGTCAGTCGGCTCCATGAAATGACCCACTAACTACAGAGCTGAGTCAGACATTAAGGCTTCCAGAGTCAAAGAGGACTCACTCACTCTCATTCCACCGCCCTCCCCTCCTCTGTTCACCTCTCTCCCACAATCTTTTCTCCCACTCGCCCCTTTATCTTTTCTCCTGCGTGTCTCATCCTGAAGGAGAAGGAGCAGGGCCAAGCACCATTAATCTTCCATCTAATAACACTGGTAATGTTACACATTATTGGAAAGAGATGGGCAAAATGAACCAATAAGTTATCTGATATGGGTCTCCCCTCTGCGCGCACACGCCAATTCCAAGGACATTTAGGCAAAAGAAGAGACAAGGAATGTGACAGAGCAGGAAGGAGAGAGAAGGAGAATTAGTGATGGCAAAAAAAAAAGGTGGACAATGTGAAATATTTCCTGTTATCGACCTCTTTGCCGGGGACATGCATAGATTTCTGTATGTGGAAGATAAGTGTCTTTGATAAAGTAGGTTAGCATTGATTAATCCATGAAATCTGGAGCTGTGGACTTGAACTTAATGAGTAAGGTTTTCTATTTTCTCTGCAATCTCTCACAACAAACACTCCCTGCACGGCCGGGGGGACCCCATGCCAGTAGCACGCTGCCTCCCTCCCTGATTTTAGCTGACTGTTATTTTGGGCAAAGATGGCCAATCAATGAAGTTGACATTTGTTACAATGAAGGATTCACAATGCAATCACCGAATAAGAGCTGTAAGTGCCTGCTAGGTGCATATAGAGAGGGTGAAAAGGTCACAGCTAATCTAGAGGGAACAGGAGTTATTTATCCATACACACCAGAATAAAAAGAAGATGAAAGGCACAATCTATATATACAGCCCCTGTGGGGTTATGAAGGCATCGCGCGCACACACGTGCACACACACAAACAAAGCATGCTGTATCAGCTGCAAAAGTAATTTCCCTCCTATTTCAATTGGTAATAAATGCCGTGCGTCAAGTGACCTATCTTGCAGCCCATAACCGAGTTTTGTAGCAGTATTCAACAACTCAAGGATGAGAACATCGGAATACGCCAGGCGACCCCTGGATGAGGGTTCAGCTGGAGACGGCGCCGTTCCGAACGTCCGTCCGCATCATTTGAGCCGCGTGCTCGCATGCCACGTTTAATACAGTGCGACAGCCTTTTTGCATGCAGCAGCAGTGAAGGAAAGCAAAGCAAACAGCAAGCTAGCTGTACACATCAGTCACATTTAGAACAACCTTGAAACAAATAGCACTGTGGATGCATCCTCAGGCACAGAGCGCTGGGAGAAAGAAATCAAGGGAAACAGACAGTCAGGCACTGCAGGCGAGCAAACAGGCGGCTTTCTCTTTCTTTCTCTCTTACCGACTGTACATCAACACGTCTGTGGCCCACACTCTTTCGCATTCTAGTCTCTCCTTCCTCTCACTCACGTTAATCCATCTCTCCCTCACTCTCTTTGCTCTAAATCATCCCTCTCTTCCTCAACCTCAGCAGCAGCTGTGTGGAGGAGGTAGAGTGGATGTCAAAATATTTGGCAGCCATCTCTAGTGCCAGTGTAGCATTTTAACCTCTGTGGTTATTACACATACACAGGTTTGTCTGACATCCCCCCAGGCATTAGCCTTGAAATCCCTCTCTTCGTTCTCCCACTCTTTCCCTCTCTCCATTCATCACATCATTATCCTTACAGCAAGGATACACAAACAACAAGCTCACCCCACCCTCGTCGCTCAAGCGCTTTGTGAATGGCTGAAGCTTCGCTCCGAATACAAGGCGCTCCTAATCCGCACGAGCGAAAACCGGCGCAAAGTGGTGGGATGACCTTTTCACCTTTTCTCTGCAGCCGCTAGAGTGAAGATTGACAAGCAAAAATGCATTGCACTGCATATATGTAGACGCAAACACATGCACATAAATAAAATGCCACTTTCCCTCTCTCCCCTTCTCTCTCACACACACACACAGATGTTTTAGTAGCTAATTATCTAATATCTTCCTTCACCATCGACTTGTGTGTAAATCACGCGTGCAGAAGGATCGCTCTGCCCCAGGCTCTCCGTCCAACATGCAGACACACACAGCATAGTGCATTTTCACCCTCGAGTCCTTCTTTCTTTTTTTTCTTTTCCTTTCACAGGAGGTGCAGGTTATTCCAGGAACACGGGACAGTCCCATGGGGATCTTGACAGGCTGTATAAATCAGATGTCACGGAAAGATCTAATAGCGCAGCATGGACTTGATGTACGATGCTGTAGGGCGCCGACAGATGCAAGCGCCCTGTCCGAAAAGTACCAGCCCACAAATGTTGACACATATGTGCATGTTAGAGATGTTTTATCTTGATGATGAGAGGGGGTTCTGGCTAATTGTGTTTGAGAACAGTCAAGATGCTGAACTCATTGGCTGAGATAGATGATTTAAGGGTAATTTTATTATAGTTATGGCCTTCTTGGAAAAACATTACAATACTTATACTTGCAAAAAAGCCAAAGTCAAAAATGGCATAAAGCTGGTGGTCACAATCAAACTCATACGCTGGATGACGAAATGCTCTAAATAGGAATTTTACACAAACGATGGATAAAACCATGAATGCAGTTTGCTAAAATACATTTTAAATAAAATGTTGATCACATTTAGTTAGCAATTTCTTCAGTTACATTAATACTCTCCACAGAGCAAATCCTCTGTGGTCAGATCTTTAGTTTCATGTTTTTAAAGGGAAACTTTGCAACTTTTTCATAGTTTTTAATCTTTTTCTTGAGCTAGTATGTGTTAATATGACCCTTTATAAGGTTACTGAAAGGTCACTCAGCCCCATCTAGTGTTTAGATCAAGATTACAGCGTTTGCAACACGGTACGCTTTACGGCGTTTCAGTATTTACATCTCAATCACAGCTGAAGACTATCGCATCGTGTTCATCATGGCGGAGCCTCCAAAGAAACATTATCTGATGAAGCTAAAAGAAGCTAATTGCGTCTGTGGTTTGTAGTTTTGAAAACACGGACGGAAAACAATGGGGAGGGGGGGGGGTTCGTTTTTACGACTGATTTAAAACGGACACTAGGGGGTGCTCACAACAAGCATAGCTGCATAGTATCACTTTAAAGGATTGACTTGAGAAAGGAAACATAAACAAGGAAGTTCAGTGACAGAGATTTAAATGATTTTTATATTCAATAAAAATAGTGAGTGCATATATTCAGAGTTTGAAATTAACACCCGCCAACCCGCCAAATGCGGGTTAAAAATCATTTTGGCGGGTACTGATGAAAAATAACCAGCCAGTTTGGCCGGTAACGCTCTTGGTCTTGTGTGTGTCCCCTTTGTCCTACATTTCCCATGAACACTTCACTTCCTTAATCCGGGGCATGTTGATGACGTTTAGGATACCTATTGGCTGCAGCGCGCAGGCACACTTCGGTCTATGCAGTCTGGTCCAATCAACTACGAGAGCGCGACACCACAAGACAGAAAACGCAATGAACACGGATGTTATCAGAGCTGGACAGCGAAGTTACAGAAAATGCTGCGGTGGTTGGGACAGACTTCTGGAGGAGGTGAGAAGAGGAAGGAAGCAGAAGATGAGAATGTTGATAGAGCCCGCGAAATAAAGAGAAGGAAGTTTAACGTTAAGTGGCAGACAGGCCGTGATTGGCTTGTGTTTGACAATGAAAATGCCGTCATGTTTTGTAAAATTTGCCGGGAGTACACGAAAGAAAAAAAACAAAACAAACAGTTTTGTGGTGGGGACTAATTTTAAACTCGAGGCAGTAAAGGACCACGAGAGAGCTGGAAGTCACCAGGAGAGCCTTCAAATCAACATCGCTAAGTCCGTTCCAGTTGAAGAGAGTGTTGCTGGGAGAAGCCTCTCCTCACTGAAGACTTTGGAGTTGGAGAAGATGCAGCTTCTTTTTAGAAATGCCCACGCCATCGCAAAAAATAGGAAGGCCTTTCACCGATTTTGCATGGATGTGTGAGTAAGTAAATGGACCATCCTATTACCATGTTTCAGAATCAGTGCAGATACAAAGTGACACAGAGGAAACAATACGCTTGATTTAAAAAAAGAAATCAGAAAGTATTTTGTAAATGTACTCTGTAGGTGCTAACTTTGTCTTTATTCACATGATTAATTTAGGGTGGACAGGAAGAACGGCTTGAAGATCGCCATCCCTGCAAGTACAGCTGACTGTGAAGGAGGGGTCAGTGTCATGAAGCAGGTAAAGAGTGACTGGCGTTCACGCCTGAAAGGTGAGACCCTCTCTGACCTCCTGAAATCCCAGTTATGCTCATCTGACATCAAAGACTTTGATCCAACCAAAGCCATTGACATCTGGCATGCTGACAGCTTGTGCACCAAAACGCAACAAAAGTAACTGAGGGTTACTCAGATTCAGAAGAAGAAATGAGTTCTGAGAGCTCTGAGGATATTTAGGAAAAAGATACAGTAACAAAAAAAAATCAATGCTTGCACATTGTGTATAATTTTGTGTATATTGCACTGTGTGTTCATGATAGCAGTCTTAATTAAAATGATTGAATTATAATCTTTTTTTACTGCAGAAAAATTGGGCTAGTGGAAATTCTGTTTGGCTGGTAACTTCAGAAAGTTACTAGCCACTTTGGCTGGTGATCAAAAAAGTTAATTTCAAACCCTGCATATATTTTAAAAAGTGTAAAAATATGGTATTTCTTATTACTTGTCTTATAAGAAAATGAAGTTGTAAGACATTATTACACCTTTATAATGCAAATGAATAACACGTTAAACTTTGATTCTTTTTTTTTTAAACCAAAACCCAAACTAAGTATAAATAAGAAAAGTTTTAAAAAGTGCCATCTAGTAACCATACGTAACACTTTACATATACAAAACTTTTGTATTGATTATGACTTTATGATGCAGGTGATTCTATATAATCACTTGCATACATGGTCATTTGCAGCCCAAGCCTGAAACTTTTTTAAGTAAGAATGCCAACATTACAGTGTAAGAAAGTTTAACTAATAAATGGAAATACTAGAAAATAGCATAAAGGACCAAAACAATTAAAATGTATACAATTTGAGCCCCTGAAAGGGCCAGAATGCATTTTTTTTCTGCATTTGAGGACACTAAATGTAAAACTGCAAAAATAAATCCTTTGATTTTGTCTATTTGTTTTGTTCTGGTGGATTAAAGATGGCACAAGGACACTGTTGTCACGGTTACACTACACACACAAAAAAAAAAATCTAATCTCCTTTCTGCCCCATTAAAACCTGTTCTCCCTCTCCTGTGTCCTGTTATTGTGGATCTTTTTCTGTTTTCCCGCGTACCATCAAAGGATTTTCCCTGCAGTGCATAATACACTAACTATCTATGAAAAAAGATCACTTGTTAGCATGCTTCGTAGCAGGCTCTACCACAACACACCAGCAGCACCGTTGTTGCTCGGTTACGAAACAAAAGACTCACTTGCTGCGACTTTGCTGTGGAGGATGGTCTATAAATAATTTGAGCTTCATGTATGAAAATATACACAACCAGCTGGAAGAAATATGAACAGAACGTGTTGTTTTCTGCAGCATTAAGTTTATTGATCGATTCTGAATCTAAACAGCGATGTAAACACATTAAAGGTTCACAATGTGAGTTACGCTCCCTTCGATGTCTTATCAGAGATGAGCACACCATGCAAATGAGGGTTGCACGTGATGATAAACAGGTAAATGATGGGCGTCGTCAACAATGATAATAGTAATAATAACGGCTCAGGCAGAGTGTAGGCAGCAGCCGTGGGACTTCTGAGATTTGATGCATGTGAGTTCAGGAGTGCATGGCTGTAGCTGACTGAGTTAAATTTATAATTTCCCCCATCTGCCTTATGCATACTTATGCGCACCATGCTTCAGTCTGACAACCGATTTGACAGAGAAACCAAGCACGGAACATGATGTCCTGAAGGCTCACCACCCAAGGCATAAATATTTATAGGAAAGCCAGGAGGCCAAGGAGAGTCATTATAACCTTGTGTAGACCTAAGTACAGCATCCCCGATTCAGAAGTCTCATCCCTCCTCATCATCATCCTGCCGCTGCGGGCGTCATTTGTAATGTTTAAATAAAAACGGTGTAAATAGAATAAAAGGAAGCCTTGTGTGAAGTGTGAAAGCAGAAGCCTGAGAAAAGGGGGGAGCACACACTGAGCGGGGAGATATGAAATGATTGGGGTGAGTATGGATGATAATGAAGAATGAGTCCACGGCTTTGGTCTGAGAGACGGAGCTGGATGCAGAAAGCAGCTTACTCACACTGGTGGTGAATCATCGCGCCCTGCCCGATAAGCTCTGACTCACGGAGAGAAGTGGAAAACAGGAGAACAGGCGTGTAGTGTAGGTGGATGCGTGTTCATGTTCATGTGTCTGCTGCATGTAATCCGGGCTACGCTCTGCATGGAGTGCACGTATATCTTTAAGTGTGTGTGTGTGTGTGACAGTGAAGGTCAGTAGCGTGGGTGTGTCTCTGGCCTGCTAGCTGTGGCCTAAGGCTACGGAGCCATCACTGTCACATCTCTTGTCTCGGTGCTGTGTGCTGCTGGCCCTGCAGCGTGGCGGCACACAGCACTGACTCACAATTACGCACACAGCCCTTTGGCTCAGGCACACACACACACACACAAACATGCAGGCAAACCGAGCGTATATAACTAACCTCAGGAGACAAAGCACATGGAGATTCGTAAATACACTGAACAGACACACACCGCAAAAACAATCCATCACATAAAAAGCATATTGCATTCTCTAATATATAAACCTAATGACCTCGCACACTCATTCAATCACCGGAGAAAAGAGCACAATAATCCAACAGTCTGCTGTGTAGCCTCTGCTGCATCATCTTCGCCTTGATCTGTGCTGTATTCAGCAAATATGTGGAAAGAGTCTTCTCTGGAAGTTTTATGCCTCTACAAGCACAAAGTCAAGCACGCCGAAGACTTTGAGACCTGCTCCACATGATTCCTCCATCGTTTGACTCGTGTCGCCGCCGGTATCGCGTCAGGTTTGTGTGTTTATGATGTTTAACTCTCCCAGCTTTTGGTCTTCTTCAACCTCCACATACAAAACGGGGGAAACTTCAATCCGTGTTCGCTGTACTGGACGAAAATGTGACGATACAAACAAAACAGCAAACTCGCAATATCTTTGAAACCGTAAAATCAGACGGTATGTTTCGACTCGTACCGAAAAAGTAGCAGCTATCTAGGGGGACTGCCTTTTTTTTATTATCTCTCACACAGAAATACAGCTCCTCCTTTTACACTCTGCTCCAAATAAAGAGACAGATTCAACCTCTGGCCATCCTGTAGCCATGAAATGGTTTGCATCTCTCTCTCTCTCTCTCTCTCTGCCATCTTCACTCTGGCCTCTTTATGGCCAAATGCATGGCACATAAAAAGGAGAGCACATTGCACAATTACTGCCTAATTAACTGGTTGATATTTTATGTGGCTGGTGAGTCTACACACAGACTGCAGATCATTTGCCAGTTTTCAGAGGACGTGCGACTTCCTGGACCTCTCCAAGGCTGACGAACTGACCTCCACAGCTAATTAACGTGTTTATGAGTTTACTTGAATCAGAAGAAAAAGCACATATTGTAAGTCTTTGGAAGGAATTTGTTTGATTCCTCCGAGTCATGGTTTATCTCGCCCACCACTCCCCTCCTCCTCCTACTCTTCCTCCCTTCCTCCCTCCATCCCAGCCTCCCCTCAGCCCTTAACAGCAGCAGGTTTGCATTGGGATTTGAGGTGTAATTAAATTCAATAAATAGGCGAAGGTGAAGAAATAAATCAAGCGGAAACTGATGAACAATAGGAGATTAAATGCCACTGAGCCATGCAAACAAATATTTCAATAGAATTTTCAGCAGAGGGCACTCGGGGGGGCTGATACAAACCTCAAAAACTTTTAAAACTGAAAGTCAACTCAAACGCTATTACCACATTTGACGCCGTTGTCCTCTCTGACATCATAACACTGCGTATAACGAGGAAATAAATAACGTTTCCAAGGATATAGATTGTAGATGACAGGCCATGTTCCTTGCCCTCCGTCTCTCACATGTGCTTCTTCTGCATCCTTGTTCAGAGGCCAGTTCGCTCTTTATTAATGACTACTGAAGAAGCAATTAATGCTGCATTATACATGAACTACAGCTGTGCAAATCTGAATAAAGTCTGATTAGGTGCTAAAGAGGAGAGACGACATACCGCTGGTGCATATTAATGCTACGGTTTTAGAGAGGGGAGGAGGGGGTCACTGGGGAGGCAGCTCTTTGTGCCAAAACCTACTAAAACGGTCTGATGAACACAACAAATCAGCTACACAGCCAGTCCTAACAGCAAGTCAGTAACAGAGATTACAGTGAGTCCGAGTGAGGCCAGAGGAGCCGTGGCCCCGTACAGTTTTAAACAATGTGAGTCAAAGTGGCTACACTCACTGATTTGCTTTCTTTACCTCTTTAGCACCACACTGCCCTCCTGGGTATTAACAGGCCTAAGTGCTTAAAGTCACCCAGAATGGAAAAAAAATGTCTTTTTTTTTTTTTAAATCATCGCTCAAGGCCACAACTGGTGTGCTGAAAGCAATCAGCTCTGTGAATTAACAATGCTTCCCCAATAACAGGGAGTTGAGATTCTGACTCTTGTTCTCAGAGCTCCATGTAAAACACGTCTGCCTCCATGTGGGGGCGTGATTAGTTTTCGTGCTTGCTCTCGCCGCCTCCATTGTCCAGATTAAAACATGTTGTCCAACTCTAGATTAAAATAACAAAAGGGGACGTTTTCCCACCTGAGCCCACATGGTCCCCCTTACTTATTCTTTCCAATTAATTATTATTTTTTCTGCTTTTGTTCATTTGCAACTTGAAAATTAAGGAATTCCCAGAAATAGGCTCTTCAGTTAGCCGGCATTATCTCACTCATTTACTTTAGCGCCCTCTCTCCTGCTCTGTTTTGTCATCCCTTCTTGTCTCCTTTTGAACAGCTGCACAGCCTTTATTATGTTTTACTCTCTCTCTGCCTGTCTGGCCTTTTACTCTAATCCTCCAATGGCCTTTCACATGCACAATATTTCCCCCTGAGTCCCCATTCCTCTGACAGGCTTTCACATAGAGTATTAGATTAGGCTTAGCTCTGATTATTTTTTTTATTAAGTCAAGGCTGTTGTCTCTGAAACTTTTCACAACCCAAATGTCCTGCCCTCCACTGTAAAAACGAGAAAAAGAGTTTGTTTTTTTCTTCCACATTCAGTTAAATATTGTTTATTATTTCAGTTTTTTGCCAGTGATTGATACCAGTGTCCTTTTGATGCATCTGCAGACCTGATGTTCTTTTTGGGAGGTTACTGGCGGTCCATTAGTGCACAAAAGTGAACAAAAGGTTACTAAAAGCTGACAAAGGATCAGAAATTTCTCATTCTCTATAAATAAATCTAATTGTGTCATTTGCTTACTGTTCAGCAAAGCGCCACGTCTTTATTTGACTTGATTTTTTTCTAATCTACGCTAGCATGGCCTCACCCTTCAACCTTCCCCTTTGGCAAGCCCGTGTCTGCACTTCCATCTATTTCCCAATCTCTCTAACCTCCCTAGTGAGCAGGCCCAATCAGGAATCAATAGCCATGTCACAGGGAACCAACGCCACTTTGACACCAGTGGATGCGACAAAAAAAAAAGTCTATTACACGGCAGTTATCTCCATTACTGCTGAGCAACCAGGCACTGAGAAGACACAGAATGGCAGGCAGACGCAAGCGGCGAGAACGGTGGGTGTGACGGGCTGTGAAACTCGAAATCAGAGCAACATTTCTGATTAACCTGCATCTTTCCTTTGGGACTTGGTGTGTGTGACAGGCAGAAGACCAAACATGGGTAGACAGTGTGCTTACCACCTGAATGCTCTGTGTGCATCATGGTCTTTTTGTAGCTATCCTTAAATCCTGACCTCCTGCAGACAATTTAGTGAAACATTTAATTATTTGAGTTAAAAAGATCAGTTACTATGCCACTGGGCTGCAACTGTAGGCTACTAGAATATGGAAAATTGCAAATAAATATGCAAATGTTTTGTTGAAATCACACTGTGACACTTTTGTGAGAAGTTTTCTATATGGCCAGGTCAGATGGAGCATATTTGACTTAGATGGGAAGAAATTGCAACTCTTCATGCCACATTTTAGTCATAAAGTGTCTTAATTGAGTTTTGATTTGTGCACAATTTGGTCACCAACTCCTCCCAAAGTGGCCTCTCCCACAGGAGCAAACTTAATAAAAGGTCTCTAGATGTGTTTCAGATGCTCACAATGACTATTTTGGGAAGATATTTTTTAGCAACTTCAAAATTCCAGCAACACGAGGGTGAAACCGTGCGACCTGCACGAGGAAATGGAGAAAATTCGTGAATGTTTAAAGCTGTTTTGGAAACTCCCCAGTGATTGCCACTTGCAATCTACAATCACAGCCCAGTATGAAGCTGGTGTTGACCATTTCAGCTCAGCAAAGCAGTCTCTGTAGTCTCCATACAGACCTGGAAACATAAACCAACATGACACCATTCATTTGGTTTCACCTTGGCCCTGAAACCTTGATCAGTCCGAGGCTCAGTCGGTGTTTAATTGCTGGAATGTTATGTGCAGGATGTGGGTGGGATGAATCCGTCTATTCCCTGGAGGGCGGTGGGTTTTCTACTCAGTGATTTCCCCACGATGCCTTCAGCTCACTTTATGACACTCATTTGCCTGATTAGCTAAACAAATACCGCTTCACTCACTTGTAGAATCACACATCCGTGGACCTTTAATTTCCCTACACTGCATGTGCACTTAATGCTAAACACTGATACAGTATTTCTCTGTGCGGCGCCTTACAATGGACAATGCTGAAAATGATCAGCTGTAAAAGCGCTCATAAATCAGGGCAAGGCCTGAATCAGCAAACAGTGGCATTAATCACTGGCTTTTGCCTACATACTGTACAATTAATGCAATCTATTTATCTTCATTTAATGTGCAGGCACTAAACATACTGTACGAGCTCTGCTTTTTATAATGCATCACAGGTTGAGAGTGAAACAAAAAGCGTCCTCTGCGTGGTTTTCTGCAGCGTTTTATGCAGCGAGCATGCAAACGGTATGCAAATGACCATTTAGACCGTCCCATTATTGAAGAATCAAGACGTAACGTTTATTTGAAATAAAATACCGCCTTTGATGCACAGAGCTACAGTGGTAATGAAAGCAATAGTTCTCTGTGAGTGGAGATTGCTTTTCCAGAGCTTCATTTTACAGCCTTGTGTTGAATACACTCCTCTGGCAACTCCTCTTGAATGTTTCATCACAGACCAGATCCCTGGGGTTGATACAACCCCCTCATCTCTCTAGCGCTCTCTCGCTCTCTCTCTCACACACACACATACACACACACACACACGCGATGAGGAACCTTCACATCATGCATGTGGAGGATAGGAGAGTCAACTGGATGCCATTTCATCTGCTAGGGGAGCGATTTGATTGCATATTCAATGTGGTGGGATACAAACATGATAGAATGTCAAGACGGGCGGCGACGGTAGCTATAGTCGCACGCTGGTGTGTCGAAAAAGCTTTTAGTGGTGTCAAATCATCCCTTATGGTGGAAGGCTTCAAACGCGGTTTTCACTCGGCCACACATACACGCCGATACGACACAGCAACAGCAATTCAATTCCTGGCTTAAAGGCTTTGGGTTCATTATCTTGTTTTTCCTCCTTGACTCCTTCACATTCTATTGGGATGGTTTCACAGCAGAACAAGTGATATACTTCAAAACTTCGGAGAAGATCAAATAGTTTATAAATTTGCAGCAGCCACTTATAAATACTGTACGCTAGCGACAGCCACGCCAGATGACTAATTGAGGAAATGTGATTGACACATCCAAATACAAAAAACAGTGATTTTCTTTGTCTCGATAGTTCAGCCTTCTGTCCTTTCAAACAGACAGACAAGACAGCAATAAAACAAACCGACTGGAGCCCGGGCTTTGAAGAATGTTGAGCTGCGTGTAGATTGAACCAAACTACAAAAGGGAAAGCTCGTGTGTTTCTATGCATGCGTCTGCCCACATGCTTTGAAGCTTATGAATTAGCGTCTGCGTGTGAGCTGTTCTGATGCGTGTTTTGCATTAATTCCTCCTTAAAAGCACTCGTATATGGATGTTTCAGATAGAGGATTTACTGCGGCGAGTTAGAGAAGTCTGTCTGCGTGCTGTTGCTTCTTAACCAGGCGTGCTGGGACAGCGAGCAACATCTGTGACCCAGTAATGGCCACTCCATTACAACTAACATACACATGCATAAGTACAAAAAGGTGTCACGCAGGGACAAACCTCCATGCATGTGATTTCAATAGGACAAAGATTCTTATAAAGGCATATCCCAATGATAAACCTTATGTTATGCTATTAGTATAAAATTGTTATTATTTATTGTATGTTTAAGATGTTACTGCATTAAAGTTGTCTCCTTTGTTGGCATATTTTAACTTTTTATGGATAAGTGCATTAAAAACTCAGAATGCGAATGCATGTGTAAAATTTTTAATATGTGACACATTGTAGATACCTTTTTGAACAGCCTCTGTTTGGAGAAATACAGTTTGCTAATGAGATAATGGCTATTTAACACAGCTAAAACCAAAGCCACCATCTGAAAACAGTTCTAATCTTCTAAATGTCATAATGGATCTTTAGAAGGTTCTTTTAAAAACCTTTAAAAATACTTTTACATCTATATTTCAAAAGAAATATTAAGACATTTCTGCCGGATTTGATTCATGTATGCATAGAAAGTGCTGCCTTTTGTTGTTGCTGGATATATTTTTGCCTGTAAGTAACCACAGAGTCTCATGTGAACAAGTAGTGCTCGCTGCAGAACCAGAAGGTGGAGCTGCACCAGGTTAATTCAGCCCCGCCCATTCAACCAGAGTCAGCTCTGCCCCGCTACACAGCCTTGTATTAACCTGACTTGTGTTTTTTATTAACTTTATTGCAACCAGGGTCAGCCCTGCTCCGCTTTTTAAAAAAATTAACTTTATTGCAAAAGAGTGAATTTACAAGAAAATAACTGAATATCTGCCTGTTTCTCCGTCTGTTTCCCCTCGTTTTCAGGGTAAAACATCCTCAAAATTGATTAAATATCTCGGGGTTTCAGTCATGTTCTGGTAACAGTATTAGTTTGTGAATTTCTGTCATACAGACTACAACGAGAGACAGTGAGCCTAGCAGAGAAAGCCAACTATAGCCCACTTTGCTTCGTAGCGTTAGCTGCCATTAGCCGCTAATAGCAGCTGTTAGCTGCTATCAGCTGTTAGCGGCTACTGGCGGGGGCCAAAGCACCGAGGGTAACCCTGAGCGCTACGCGGACCTGCAGCACGTAGCTCAGCAGAGCCAGCGTAGCGTTAGCTGCCATTAGCCGCTAATAGCAGCTGTTAGTGGCTCCGGGGAAACCCTGAGTGCTTCGCGGACCCGCAGCACAAAGCTGCGCCGGACCAGGAGCACCGTACGAAGCTCCGCGGACACGCTCGCAGCATTACCCGACAACAAGGTGTTGCATCTTCGCCGGACTTTGTGCTCTGGATCCACCAGAGATGCAACACCTCGTTCTCAGATCTAACAGCCCAGTGTAAGGTCAATCACAGGGGAGGTGTGGGAGCTGACTCTGGTTGAATGGGCGGGGCTGAACCTGGTGCAGCTCCACCTTTCTGGTTCTGCAGCGAGCAGCCTCTCCATGTAAATGACTATAACATGAAATTGATGATGGTATAAAGCATGAGTAGTCAATAAATCTGCAAAAGGTCCAGATCTGCATACATGACCAGGTTCTCAGTCTGGGGGTGCTGCGCTCCCTTCCCCTGCACTGAGTTCCGGACCAAGCATGGTTTGGTCTCATTTACTGCGGCAGTCCCTTGATAGCGCCCTGGATCAAGATCTGGGAGCTGGATTTACAGAACAGAACCAGATCTGGACCGCAGTCCGCCTGTTAGTGACCTCTGGTGTAAAGGTTAACAAATCAATGCTGTAGAAACCGCTCTAAAAGTTTGGAGCTATTTTTAAACAGCAGCAATATGTTCAAACTAGTTTAATCAGAAACTATTTGGTCAAACTGAGGCTGTACATAAAGCTATTGAAGATGGAATTATTTATCACTTTTACACAGAAAAACACTTAAAATTGGCCATTTATTTTTACAGCATTATGCCTTTTTGAAGGATTTGTCTCCAAAGTATGATAAAAACCCAAAACCCAAACAAACCGGAGTGTGTGTGTGCATCGTATACTGTATATACAGTGAGATATATGCAAATGTGTCGAGGCGTTATTAAATGAGAAGCAAAAGAATAAAGACAAAATGTCTAATGCTTCAAACACAAGCACACAATATGGTCTAGAGCATTCAGCTTTTAATTAACATTAGCCATATCAGCATGAAGTCATTTGAAATTGTCTTTGGGACTTCAGAAAGAAAGAGTGAGAGACGACTTGAAACCATTAAGCTCAGCTGATAAACCAGTCACACCGGTGGAGGCTCTATCTCTCGCTATAATTTGATCTCTTTCATTTTGTATTTTGCTTCTTTTTTTAGAAACACATGGTACTTCCCTTCCTTGTCTCGTTTTTTCTCTTCCCCCCATCCCTTTGATCCAGCCTCCCTTTTCTTTCCAGACTTCCATTCCTTCAAGTTCCATCCTTCCCCCCCCCCCCCCCCCCCCCCCCCTCATTCATTTTCCCATGCTCTTTATTTCTTCTTGCTCTCAGCTTTCCTCTTGCTTTTATCTCCACTTCATACAGAATAGCTGTGCAGCTTGCTGAGTATAATGAGGCTGTTCCTCTACAGCTTCAAAACTTCCCCTCACCCGTTTGCCAGGGCTCTAAAACAATGCCGGAACAAATATTTTGACATTCAGACACAAGGGATGATGGATGCAAAGATTCCGATTCATCTACAAACCCAAAATAAAAGTTAAAGTAGGAAAAACCTTATAAAAATATTATTTCATGAATGCAATCATGCTACTCTTTGTGTTTTAGTTTGTTTAACCCAGAAAGTATCGGTATACTGTGAATTTGTTGGTGCCACTTTGGAGATCAGTGAGCATAAGAGTAATTAAAGTCAAGAAGCAGCTCTATGGTCTCCTGTAAACGATGCAGCCAGCCAGCCACCATCATGGATCACTGTAAATTGGCGAGAGCCGCTTATTGTGCAGATTCACACTCACTGTAGTGCGTTTATAACAGTAATTGCTACGAATGAAACACCCACGGTACGGCATAGCACGCCACTCACAATAAACTTGATTATTATGGTAATTGTATAAGTAAAACATTTAACTTGAGTGCCCAGATCTATCATCACAATTGCTGCAAGTGCATTTTACCAAGCTGGGAATTGAGACTCTGACTACTCAAAGGCCAAACTGTTGAGTTGATGGGAGATCAGCAAAATTAGGAGAGCATATGTTATTATTTTTTTATGTTTTGTCATTGATTTAGCAAAAGGATGTCCTGGTTGGTTTTTACTCAACAGAACAGTGAGGGAAGGAAGCAGTTAAATGGACTGAAAGATGGCAGGACGGTTGGGGTAAGTGGGCGGGGAAGGAGGGTCAGCGATGAGTCCTGAGCCGCCCAGAGCAGTAATGAGGAAGCAGTAAAAATGAGATGGCATTGTGTTGTACTTTAAGGTAGTTCATCTTTAAAATGAATAGTCCCTGAAGGGGCAAGTAGTTAGTGCCATTTATTAATAGACAGACAGGACCAGCAGTTTGGCTGTGGCCCTCTGAGAGCCCTTAGTTAGGACGGAGAGAGAAAGAGTGAGTGACTACAATTAAAAAAAAAGGTAGGCAGGTTTAAAACTGAGCAAATAAAGGACAGAAAAGATGGATAGGGATGGTGCCAAGCTTGCCAGCTGATTGCAGGAATGAGCTACTGGGAGTTTCAGGGTTTCCAACACTGTCAGGACAGAAAAGATGGAGCATACGCTGGCTAATCACGAAAAGAGCCCTCCCTCTACTGCGTCTCATATTACGTAATTTGGTACATTTAGAGTTTTATCTGCATAGTTAGATTTACAATGGCTACATCAATAGTGCACTCATGGAAGCTAAATTTAGAGTGCTGTACAGTTTACCCTCAATTGTTGTTGGGGCACTAATCAATTTTTAGCCAGAGGAAAGAGGACTCCAACAATAGCTAGCTAGCCAATAGCAGCACACAAAAACAAAACAAATGGATTATTTGTGCCTTAAAATACACTGCTCAAAAGATTTAAAGGAACATGCTGAAAATGATCTCAGTTGCTAAAAAACATGGATGATATATTTTGAACAAAAAGATGCCACATTTGATAAACTATAAACCAACAGTTTACAACAGGCGAACATGAAGACCAATTATATCAACTCCATCCTCCAGGAACTGCCTGCATACTCTTGCAACCTGAAGCTGGACATTATCCTGCACCAAGAGGAACCCAGGACCACTGCACCAGCAAAGGGGAGAACAATGAGTAACAATGATACCTAATAGAACGCCTGAGATGACTTCTTCCCATCTTGAAGAAACTTAAATAACAGAACTGGGGGAGTCGAAGCTGACCTATGGCTCAAAGAGGGTAGTCACAGAGCTGAATAGGTGTAAAGTGAGCTCTCTCTGTTCCAACCCACAGTGCTGCTGTCACTCAGCTGGATTAAACACCGTGTGTCAGTTTGTGTCTAAATGACCAAACGCAGCTTGTTTTTGTGGTCAGATAGCAGAACCACAGTGTGAAAAGGCCTACGAAAACATTTGTAAAATGTGACAGCTGCTTAATTGCCAGCTAACCAGCACAGCTACATTTTGTTTGAGAGAATATTACTTCATGCTGTGCAAGTATTTAATCCGAAATGTATGGACAGAGGTATCTATTTTGGGAAAATCAATATTAGGGTTAATGTGTGAGAAATGAACAGTTTATATGATAAATAATTATGACATGTCACACCAAATCTCAATCAGGTAAAAAGGAAGGTAAACCTATGCTATCATGTGTGAATAAAGGCATAAATGCATGTATTTGTCCGTGCATGATGAGGGCAGAGTATCCGTCCATCAGCCCTGAAACAAGAAGCGAAGAGCCGCCCAAGTGACCTGGCCTACTAATGAACAAACAGCCATTACCTCCCTGTTAGCCCGCTTTGTGCCCCACCATTTGTCATAAACTGGGGGGGGGGAGCTGTCACAGGAGTGCTGAGTGCTGCGGGGAGACACACCACACATCGGCAGCAGCCCTGAGCTTAGCACTGAGCTGTTTTCACCACCAACCAGAGCATCTTTTGTTCCCTCCCAGAACGCCACGCGGTGACAGCCCTTGCCAAATAGCTTTCATTACACGGGAAGCATCAGTCTTGATAAAAGATCCAAACAAAGAAGAAGAGGTGGATTTATTGTGCTACTCCACCCGGGCTCTGATAATATTGTTGGTGTCTGGAGTAAAAAAATAAATAAGAAATGGCCATTTGCACACATCTAAATCTACGAGTGCAGACAGCGTTGGTGTGAGACTAGCTACGGGCCATATTACTATTGATTGGGGGAATGATAAAACAATTTCTTACCTGATGTTGGAGATGCACCATGGGCAGCGGCATGGGGAGAGAAAGAGAGAGAATTTGATTAGTTGTGGCCTTGTACTGTATACAGTGCATGGTCAATACGGAAGTACTAAGGGAGCAGAGTGCACTCCATTATTACACCATTGCAATCAAAGTCTGCAAACTCCTTTGTGGTTTTACTATATTAAGTGCTTAAACCAGCATAATTGCATTTTGGCACATTTATTATTAGATTCTAAAGAGGTAATTTACTTTCTCTAAATCAAGAATGACATGTACTTTTTTGTCATAGTCTTACAGCAGCAACTTAATCAGGAAATTGGATATTTTTTTTTATACCGTTTGACAATATTGCCATTTCATTTTTTTTTTTTTGTCTAAAAAAATTCCCACAGCCACCAAACATCTGTTTAATTGAAAACAACTTATTTGTATGTCTGTCTTTTTTTTCTTAATGAGGGATTAGCATCATGTAATTAAACTAAATTATAAAAGAGCTAAAATCCTGATAATTATCCAATAATTAATTTGTTCATAACTGATCAAAAGATTTACCCCAAAGCTGTAAAAAAAAGTCATCTGTACAATTTTCATCATCCACCCAACATTTGTATTATGAAGAATAATTTATCGTTCTTTTTTTCTTCATAAATAAGTAACAGAGAGTAATCAAACTGGCATTTAAAAGGTTGAAATCTCCCAAAATGATTGAATCTCTTTTAGATTTGAGCAGGGTTGAAGTTATTTAAGTCATGTTTGATACTTCAGTCCTCAAAGGTCCCATGGATCCATATTTAAATCACTTTATATTAAACAGGTGTAATCTTTGATGCCTCTAGATTAGCGTTGCACCATTAGAACTCAAAATACGCTGTGATTATTTCCTAACGAGCAACTCAGAGATCAGAAGAAAGCGCCGCCTTCCGGTTCTGCTGGGTTTCTCCTTATTTGGCAGCCTGACACTTCTGCTGCAGCAGGGGGCAGTGCCGTCGCTTGAAAGAGAAACGAAACTGAAACTAAACACTACACGGTCTACGGTCAACGGCGGCAGCAGCACTGGAGTTCTCCTCGCTCCAGGTGTCGTGAACGTGCATGTGGGCGGAGAATTTACAATATAAGCAAGTCTGGATCACTATGACCTCATAGCAGGCTGGAGGGGAAAAAAGGGTTTGTCTGAAATCTGGAAGAGCTTCTCACTGGCTGTACTAGGAGACAGATGGACGCCGTTTTTTGCACTTTCTGGCAGGTTTAAGGTGAGAACTCAACGTTGCAACATGATAGATAAGTCAGAAAACACGGAAAACCATGACATGGGCACTTTAATGGCTTAGGAGTAGGGATGCACCGATACCAATATCGGTATCGATACCAGGAACCGATACCAGTATCGGGCTGATTCCGATACAGATACCAGTATCGATACATGTACTTGTTACAAGTACATATAGTCATGCTGTTGCTATGACTGCGGTCAGAAGGTGGCTTCACTGACTTGTCAGGTCTGTTGTAGTTTTCAAGATTGGTGGCTAGGGGGAGCTGTTGAGCTAAAGAGGAACAGTGTGGTTAGGAGTGGAAAACTGTGCAAGACTTTCACAGAAAATGTTAATTTTTCCCCACATAGTTTTGTGATCATCTTTATTAATATTTTATTTTTAATCTAATTCACCTTCATTTGCTGTAACAAGCAGAAAAGAAAATAGAATCTGTCATCCAATTCATTGCATGTTTTTGTGTGTGTGCGGAAGTAGTATCGGTATCGGCAAGTACTCAGATCCAAGTATCGTTTAAAAACAAGTGGTGATGCTGCATCCCTATTTAAGAGGGTAATAAATTAAACTGATGCCCAAGTGGAAACTATTCTATTGCAAATGTTTCTAAAATAAAGAACAGCCAATGCATTGTGTGTTTATGTGATACAGATGAAGGCAGATGAATAGGAATCCTCATCCTCTTAAGCCAGTACCCTTTACGGCCCCCCTGACACTCACTTAGGCTCAGAGACAAACTCTTGTTTTCAAATCCACAGGAGCCTTCTACCACAAATGTGCTTTAAACACATAAATATGTATTGGCTTTGCACATAAAGCCCTACCCATACGCCAGCTAAAGTAGCCATCTGCATTAACAGGACTCAAGCTGTGAGCTCAGCTCCCTCCACCAACCTCCTTCATATGGATATTTATCAGTGGGAGCCGAGGCGACGCCAGATCCTAGCACCCAGTTTCATAGCAACCTACACTTGGCAGGTGAGATGGTGAAAAGTGCAGCGGCCCTGTGCCATATATAGATGTTCCACATGGTCTTAGTTTTAAGTGTTTGGTGGGCGAGTGCTACTTTAATGTTAGTTTTTTGTATTTTTTTCCCCAAATGCCTCCAGATAAAGCTGTAGTTTAAGGAGCAAAGTGTTTGTGTGCTTTGCTTCTTGTCTGCAAAAAGACAAAGCACTTCATATTAAGTCTAACTTCCCTCGCTGAGTTTCTCTGCCTGCATCACCTCACGCTGGATAAACAGAGAAGGCTCAGTGACTGTTCTCATAATACATCTTTTTACTGAAACAACTGAATCCAGTGTCAGCGTCAGCATTCTCAACACACCAGTAAACAGTGTGAGTCAAAAAAAGCATTCCAGGACTATTACCCCGCTTCACTAAAAAAAGGTTTGGAAATAACGCAGTTTTTCAACCTAAAGTCACATCTGCTTTAACAATTTAGCGAATCATCCTCCTTTTGTTTTGTTTTTTTTTGTTTGTTTTATAACTCTTGCCTTTCTGAAAGTCCTCATCTGATAAATTTCTCTTAAGGTAAGGCCTGTGGAACTAGCCTAAACTAGACCGTCTACCACGCTCCATTGGAACCTCCGCAGCCCGGTACGAGACCACAACACCCTAAAGGTTTGGTGGGCGGGATTAGCCAATGACGACAGAGCTTCAACTTAAACATGGCGGCAGCTCAGGAACCGCGTTTGTTAGAAACGGCTTTGTCACCAACTTCGGACGATTTAGATTTGGGTTTTACTTTAAGACATGAACAGATAGAGGCACTTAAGTCTTTTATTTTGAAAAATTATGTATTGGCTGCTTTCCCGATGGGATACGGCTGGCTCCGGTTGTTGCTAAACGGCTCTGATTGGTCCTAGTGCTATCCAATAGCATGTGAAGACAGTTTGATTGACAACCATTCATCCCGCCCCTATATATGAATGTGTCATTTTAATGGATCGTGGCCAGACTTTACATCCACATATATAGTCTGGCTACCAGTGCAATACATACTACTAGAAATCTGTGTTTCCACCCGACAGATGACATTCGGGCTGATTCTTAACAAGAAAGTCCAGACTTTCCTCTCCTCAGCAACTTCCACCAACTCTGATTCCATGATGTTTCCAGGCCATTCCAGAGATATGAGCTCTTCAGAGTGTCCTAAGTCAGCCTTGGGGTCTCCTTCCCAAAGGATAAGTTTGAAATATAGATGTAAAGGAGAGGAGACATCCTAACCTTAAGCCCAAACAGCCTGAGCTGGCTCCTCTCGACGTGGAGGAGCAGTAGCTAGTAGCTCCTGGATGTCTGAGCTTCTCACCCCATCTCTAAGGCTAAGATCAGCCACCTTTTGAGGTGACTCATTTTAGCCCGATCTTGTTCTTTTGGCTATTACATAAAGCTCATGACCATAGGTGAGGACTGTATCCACATTTTTCCTGTTTCTTTGTGACACTCATCTTGAACACGCTGATATTCCTTTGAGAATATCTCAGCTATATTGTGCAGATCTTTGTTCTTGGCTGCACTTGGGCAAGCTGTTAACTCATCAGTGCTGTTGAACATAAACTTTTCGAGAAGAATAGAATAACTTTTACACAAAAACACTTTAAAATGGCCAAAATATCAGTTTAAACAGCCTCAAAACAGAGAAAGATGCTCACAGCCACAATGTAATCACAGATTCACCTGTCTTGGGCCAATTTTAAGAAGTCTTAAGAAGAAATACACCACTGTGCATTGAAGAGGTTAAATTTTACTGAGCCCTGGCTTCACATTCATCTGCACTGGTGGACTTCTGTGTGTAATTATTTAAAGGCCCTGCATTACAGGCTTGCAAGCAGAGAGAAAAGGGGTGGGTGGATGGATAGATGGAGGGATCAGGCTCCTGCTGTGAGGGAGTAAAGCCTTTCAAGTTGGTCCTATACAGAAAGCGCTGTTACCTTCATGTTGCCATGCTGTGAGGCGGCTATAGTCTACAGCCAGCAGCTGTCTTCTGGGATCAGCCACGGGCACGAACCAGCTTGCGTCCTCACACGCGCATTCACATGCATTTCTGCTAGTCAGGCTGCTAAATCTGATGCAACAACCTGGAGTGAGAATGCTCCAATGATGATAAACAAACAATATTTTTTTGGACGGGGAGGGACAGACGGAGGGCTGCATCGAGCGAGGGAGGGAGAAATAGAGTGGCGGTGCTGGGCAAATAAGACTCGGGAGGCTTTTTTTTTTCTCCTAACATGAGATGGTCTCGGTTCTTTTAAATGTATGTTTGAAGTTGGGGTTGAGCTGAACACAAGCTGTTTGAAAAAGCGTGATGCAAGAGTGGAGCAGGAGATGAGAGAGAGGGATCGAGAGAGAGAGAAAAAAAAAGAGGGACGGGGTGGGGAGAAGAGAGGATCCACGAGAAAAACGCACAGCGAGAGAAATATATGGACAGAATATGAGGTTTATTGCAATACAAGAAAACAGATGTAGAACTGAGACGCAGGAATCGGGCCTCCGGTGGGACGCTGCGGAGATTTAAAACACAACTCAAAGAAAATTAGATGAAAATTAATGAAGGTTTACAAGGCTAAATAGAACGTCGGAGTTGGTTTCTTCAAAGGGAGACATTATTACTATCATTATTATTTAAGGCAACAAAAAAAGCATGGAATGAACATACCCCAGTGAGACGGGATCGGATTCAAAAGACTTGATTTTGCTCTCGTGAAGGAAGATTCTCAAGTGGCAAGGTCAAAAATAACAAAGATGTTTTTTTTCTTTCTTCCTACCTTCCATTCAAAGCCTTTCTACTGCCCAGGACTCACACATGCATGACACACACCCACACACATTTCTGTGACACTTTAATCAGAGCGTGGCATGCTCTCAGTCCAGACAAAGCCCAATCAGGGCGGTGATAATTTGGCCTCTACTTCAATCAGCAGCAACGTAATTGCATCAGTCACAATCTCCATTTCATCTTTCATCTCTGTGTCAGGGTGGCGGACAGGAGGCAGAAGAACACTCAGGGGCTCAGACCTATCATTACAACAGACAAGCTGCAAATCCATGGAAACAGCCAAGGAGAACAATACAACAAATTGTTGTCTCATATATATACAGAATATAAAATCTCCCACAGAAAGCTTCCAACCATCGCTAGCAACATTATGGCCTAATTAATGGGTTTTTTTACATTTTGAAATATAAGAACTAATTAAAAGAATGTTAAATATTCTAGTAGTACTCAATAAAATAGGAAGCTAAAATAATGAGGAAGAGCAGGTGACACTTAAAGAGAAAAACCTCTGCTATCTTTTATTTAAATTTGTCAAATAAATGTTTTTAATGTACCATAATGCATGTGTCATGTAAGTGAAATTAGCCGTTGAATGATTAATGGGACTTTTGAAATTTTTATAGGGAACACGGGCACAGAGAGAAGAATCAATTATATATTAAAGATCATGCCAGACCGGTGGACGAGCGCTCGCACGAACTTCTACATCCAACGGCGCACGGCATCAACACGCATTTATAGGGAATTAGCTCAAAATGTTAGGAATGGCCTCTACTGGGACATAAAACACCTTCCTTTCTACCTACTAAGTAATAAAAGCCTATAACCGCCACCGATCCAGCGTTACAGCTGTGCTAGCATTCACACAGAACATCTGTTCTCTAAACGTAACCGAGTAAGGCTCGTCTCTCACTCCAAACTAATGGATCTGTGCTGGGTGGCGTAGATAGAAGACGACAGAGGGATCAATTTAGATGATCTATGAAAGTTATTAGTAATGACATTTATGAATATTTTATGGAAGGTAGGGAATGTCATCATAAATTTTTATATAGGGAAATGAGGCAGGAATATAAAACAAACAGCATTAAAGATTGAGCGTGCCCCTCCCCATGTTAAAAGGATTGTGTCCAGAATAATAGGCGGGTTAACAAGATAGAAGAAGAAAAATTATTTAAAACACGAGAGACGACAGTCGTGGATTTCTCTGAATCTCATATAGATGGAAAAGGTCAAGCCTGTGCGCCCGAAACGACCGTCGGGGAGCAGCGTGGCGGAGCACTGCGAGGGTATTCAGCGGTTCTTCAAAGATTAGGAGCAATCAACATTTATTCGTTTATTGATCCGACCTGTCTCCAACTGTTGTGTTGTTCCTGCTAATGTGCTGTGTTCAAAGTAAAAAGCCAACACAATGCTTGATGCTCAATATGTCTTTTCTTGTGCATTTGCAGCAATTTCACGGAGGAGAGAGAAGCCGTCTCGAGCATCACCACACGGAGACGGGCGACACCTGATCTGCCGCTTCAGGATTCACCACACTGACTCTGCATATTATCTCCTTGTCAATCACAGCATCGATTGCATAATGTTTTACATACAAGCTCCATCAACTGGGTTGGAAAAGTCTCTCGTTTCCTGAAAATCCTGTACTCCTGCTGCCTGGGGCGCTCTGGGTTATTATTGTCTTCTCCTAATCTTTGGCTCACCTTCCTCATCTATATTTGCACAACAGTGAGTGGACCGGTGTGTATTCTCTCTGTCATCTCAGGTGAGGCGTATAAAAATACCCCTGAAAAGTTAATCCCAGACGGCAGAGCAAATGTAGAAATAAAGAGATATTTTCATCGGGGTGGCACTCAAGCTAAGATGCACCATAAATACAAGTATAGGAGCTGACACTTTTACTCCACACCATAGTCACCGTGTAGCAGTGGAGGTAGCACATACTGATGTCCTTGCTCTCTTAGTGTATATCACTTTAAAGAGGCCATATTTTGCCATTTGGGGCTGACGCGAGCAGATTTTGTTGGGACAGGAGAGGCTAGGAACATCTGGATAGCATTTAGGCTGTTTATAAAGACAGGAAGTCCTCTCTGACCTGTTTTTCACACTTCATTTGATGCCATGGATTGATGTCAAAACGACACATGTGGCTACATTTGTGTGTGCAGGCTCACATAAGGCGTTATGGCCGCCATGACACAACTGCAAGCCCACACTCCACCTCCCCATGCTAAACAAAAGCTCCATCTTTAAACCACACTTGACATCCCATAACTTACAATCTCTGGGCAACATAATTACCGTCCACATGCGTGCGGCTGTGAAGGACTGTGTCGCACTGGAGTGTCTTTCCTTCTGCCGGAGACAGTTGGGTTCGTCAGAGGCCGTGCAGAAGAATAGCATGTGGCCAAGGGGAGGGGATTAGCATTCACACGGCACCTGTTGCCAGCCAGTGTGCCCATGCAGGCTAAAGATAATTACAGTGATTTTGTGGAGGAGTTGAGTGCAGGGGTAATTGTAGTTTTGGCGAAGCAAAGGGAGAGGGAAGGGAGACAAAAAGAAAAAAGGAGGACATCGCTTTCACTATCTCACAGCCGCAGAGCCGCCTCTTCTCTGTCCACGATGGAAGCTGAGGCAGCACACATACAAAAAAAAAAAAAACATAATTAAAAACTTGGTTTCCATAGCAACTGTTAGCTTGACAGATAATGGTGTTGAACTATAGCAGGACGATTATTTAAAATGGTAATCAGTGGACTTAATGGTTCTGCTGTAAGGAGATCTGCCAGGACCAGATCCGTCATAACAAAAAGCAACCCCCTCAGCCTCTGCTTACTCACTTAGCAAGCCTGTTGTGCCATCACTTCAGCCATTACAAATTATGTTATTTAGTAAACGTCTGCCTAGGCACCCGAGGGATAGCAGCGAATGTGGGAGTGGGGGGGGGGGGGGGGGGGGGGGGGGG
>SSNR01000011.1:1516234-1542988 GCA_006937965.1 Callopanchax toddi
GGGGGGGGGGTGAAGAAGAGGTGGATGAAGGGAACATATAATATTACATAAAGCGTTCGCACGGTGTACAGCTTCAATGATTGGTGTTAAGGTTTTCATTACACAAAATGAGTAATTGCTTGTCATTTGGAGCTGGCATATCCCACAATCATCCTCACTTCTGTGCCATCAATCAAGCGTTTAAGTGCTGATGACTCCGCTCACATTTAAAGCAGGGCAGCCGAGCCACAATGCACTGGGGAAACTCATTGTTTGCTTCGTTACTCCTCGGAGCACAGCTACTGTTTGTGCGTTCTTGGATTTGTGTGTGTAGTTAGGCATGCTAATGTGTGTATGGAAGGGTGTGAACTTGCTTCTCTAAGTAGGACTTTGTTCCTCGGTCCGTGACGTGTCAGGAAAGTGCTTTTTGGACAAATACAATAAACTCCAACGTGAATTTGCAGTGCTACGTTTACATTTCTGTGCGTGCACGTGTGTGCATAGTTGCAGTAAGTGTCTTAGACACACTCACTAGGACAAACTTTTAAATTCCCTAATCCCTGTTGGATGCAAGTGGAATCATTTCCACACCAAAGCTGCAACATTCAAACTCTTTATTTGGAAGGTGCTGCTGGGTTGTGGCAACTAATTTAACTTATATAGTCCAGTAATACGAGAGTTGTTGTGAGTTATCACAGCTTATGACCAGCAGGACCTTGGGTAAACACACACTCTCTGATGTAGAGGAGAGTGGCAGAGGGCAGAGTGGGACAGCAGATGAGGAAAAGGATGGTGACTGGAGAGATGGAGGCGCACCATGCCAGTCAACCAAATGATTTACTCAGTAAAGTAAAACTCAAGTGGAACAACAGCTAAGTCTCCAGTCGAGCCTGAGCCATCATCTCTATCTCCTCCCCTCCCTTCTCATCTCTCTCCCTCATCCCCTCTTTGCTCCCGATTCCTACCAAATCTCAAGCTTGGTTTGACAGCAATAAAGTGTGTTGCTCAGGCAGGGAGAGCTAGTAATATACCTTTTTCATACAGATGATTTTTGCCAGAAGGCAGATGAAAAATATAGTGCACAAAACGATGGCAAGGAATGAGTCTCAGGCTACAGAGAATAGACAAAAGATATGTGGACACAACAACATGTTAAATATTTTAAGACAGCATTAGTAAAGGGTTAGAAGCCTGAATATTGGATTTAGTAGTCCGGACTTTTGGGAATAAGCAATCACCATTCAGATCGTGGATTCTCGCTTTATCCAAACTGTAGCTATTTTGCAGTAACCAGCTGTCGGCATCTCAGCTCTGTTGTGTTGTGTGCAAGCTGCTCCTCTTTGTTTATCCACTGTGCACTAGCCCCATGTTGAGAGATGTGTGAAAAGTTATCCTCCCACAGTAAGAACGACAAATAGACGGGCAGACGGACAGGCAGCATGAAACTGAGCTAGATCCCCGAGTCAGGGCAAAGTAAAGAGGTATTCATAGCCAGTGCAGGGCCAAAGCCGGTGCAGAGAGAGATCAATAGCTTAATGGAATTAGCCTGCCTTTGAAACATGGCTGCCAATCATATTTACTGAAGGCTGTTTATGTTTGCTGTGAAGCTTCACTCAATATTCAGAAGCTATGCAGAGAAATGGGGGCGACAACTGGAGGAATAAAACCTTCACTGGTGCTTTTACACAGCTCTAGCTGGGTGGTCTGGACTGTCATTTGGGAATAATCACATTAAGGCTATAGTGTGTCCACACAGGGACTGGTCCTCATGTATATCTACCACCAAAGAGATTTAATTTGGATTACATTTAAAAAGTATTTGTGTAGCTGGGTTAAATATTGGCTTTCTTTGGTGGAAATATGAGATGATAAACCTAACTTTTGCTTTTATTAGCAAATAGTCACATAAAAAAGTTTCTATTGGGCTTTAATTATCTGTCAATGAGTATTTACAGGTACGCTCCCCTGGGCTGCTCTTTATTTAGTCTTTCAGGTTGTATTGTCATGTTTCTGCAGAAACCAAGAACAGACAAACGAACCACCGGCCCAAAAGTGAATCATAAATACTGTTTGCTCTTTGCTCCAGTCGGCCATGACAGAAGGCCGTCCATTCTGGGCCCAGAGGTTTTTTTCCCCGTTAAAAAAATAATTGTCCCTTTTTTATTGACCCTCTTGCACTTGACTTGCTCAGAATGGGAGATTGCATTGAAGTGAAGATCCAATAATATAATTAATCTAGTTTTATTACTACTGAACTGTATTTACTGCAATCAGTTGGCCTGAATCTGATAACAGGATATTTTGCTTTGCACAGTGCTTTGAGATCATTTGCGAAATGGAGCTTCAACAATATCACTAAATATCTCCTAAAACTAAACGGTGGGTGCAGGACGTATTAAGTTAGTTGCATATTTAAAAGCTGCCACAAGATGGCACTAAATCCCTCACCCTGCTGCTTTAATACTGTGATTTTCCTTGACTTAAAAAGATATTTCAGTCATTTGAAGTGGAATTATATCTCTTCTTTAGCTGCAGTAAAGACCATACCCACCAGTGACATCACTCAGTGAGTGGAGCCACTTGATACTGGAAGAAATCCTCTGACCGTAGAAAAAACAGATCAGGAGATACACTGCTTCTGGACAGTGACAATAGTAGCTAATTTGCAGGAATGTTAAAGAATTCATGTCCCTAAAAGTGATGTTGAGTTAGAACATATTATCTTTTGGTAAACCTCTACAATTTTGTATGAAACTATTTATTTAATTCGTTTTAACCGACCAATTACTACTACTGTACATGTTGCTGCTGCAGCATAAACACCATAAACCAAACAAATGATGTCATGCTAAATTGTAAGGATTTAAAAACAGATAAGAATGATTTATTTTTAGAGCAAGAGTTGTTGTAAATATTTTAAATTAGCCACTATGTCACTGTTCAGGAGCAGCGTTTCTCCTGATTGGTCCAATCAGGGAAGCTTTGCTCACTTTGAGTGGCATCACCGGTTGTTGAGGTCCTCACTGTACATAGATAACTGATAGAACACTTCAAAATGACTGATACAGTAGAAGTCCATGAATAATTGCATCGCAAAGAACTAGAACGTCTTTTTTGGTTGCACATCTTGACTTTTGATCATTTCTGCAGGCATTTTGTAAACATTTGTGTCAAAGCACTAGCACCGTTTGCCATGTCCAGAGAGTGAATCCCTCTTACCCCTGACTGAGAGCAGCAGAGAGGTGACACACTATTCTGTTTGCAGATATAAATACATCCTTCCGCACATCCACTTTCAGCCACGCAGAAAGAGCCAAGCTCACCACGGGGATGGCGGGTGTGGCAAGCGATTAAGGGCACGGAACAGATGCCCACCTGCTCCCCCTGAACCTGGCCATGCCTCAGCTATGCCAGGGTGCCCAGGGTTGCCCCTGGGTGCCTTAATACACTATTTCCATCTGTTGCCTGGAAAGTGAAGGGCAGAGATGTCCAAGTGAATGGGTTGTAGCTTTGCTCTGTCAGACCTCCTCCTACTATCCTCCCATCTATACTACCACTCTGCCATGAGAAGAAAATAGTACATTATTAGACCAGCACAATGTCTGACTCTCTTTCAAACCATCACACCAACAAAGCAGAGTCTCCGGCTTTCAACTGACAGACCAGTTCTGTACATTTAGCATAATGACGGCTGTGAAGGAACAGACGAAGAATGCTGCCCAGCGTGCCTCCTTTGATTTAGCTCAATCTCATCCACTTATCAAAGAAAGGCCTGTATTTGCACACAGAACAAAACAGCAGCAAGATGAAAAAGAAAAAAGGTCAGCTCCTATTGAGAGTGCAGTATGTTTACAGATGAGACAAAACATTAATACATATAGACAAACTGCCTGTCAGTCAAATACCATGATTTTTTTCCTCTTACTGCTATATTAAATGATTATTATCAGAACAAAGCCTGCCTTTATTCTAATTACCTTGTAAATAAACTTGCTTGTCATTACTTTTCAAACCAATTACAGGCTGCCTAATGGAAGTGCTTAATTAGTAGACACTCCACCAGAAAAAAGGAAGAGGCAGAGGGAGAGAAAGTGGATGAATAGAAACAAAAGCAAAAATGCTGCTGGGGGAGGGACTGCATTCACGGTGTAATTATATAGTCATCAGATGTTTTTCTTTTTTATTTTTTGGTCCCCTCTGCTGTTTTGCAATGGCACAACAATAGAGATCGAACCTCTCTCTCCCGTCTCTGTCAGTTAAGCGGGCAGCTGACAATGAAGCGCTCGGCAGGCGGTGACCCAGACCCCCTAATAGTGGTGTGGCGGCCGCGAACAGCACAGCTGGAGGACAGGAAACGGCGGCGTGATGGCGGGCCCACCCGTCCCCAAGAAACACCCCGCATCTCGTCCACACAAAAGCCACCTACACCAACCTCAACCTATCATCATCTAGCAACTGAAGACATCTCCTTCCAGCGTTTCACTAATTTTCACTTTTATAGGGCTTCAGCCGAACATAAAAACTAAACAAAATAAAGCCCATTTGCTCTCACGCTCTGATACTGCCGTGTTTTGGATAATGGCAGGCTTTTTTCTGTTGACTGTCAGGGTTAGTCACCATAATAATTAAAGCCCACTTTCCTTGACAGGAAGCATTGGGAATGGGGGGGGGGGGGTAGCCACCTCTGTCATTTGCAGAAAATCCTCCATTTCTAGTAAGTGCCATCAGAACCTGTTCAGCATTTCTCTTTTCTAATGAATATGGGAGAAAGTAAGTGAATATACAGTAAATACGATGGGCGCAAAATGAAATGTGGCATCGGATTCTATTTTGTTGCTGGGTTTAGGATGTGGAAGACACAAAAATCATGAGCGTGGCTGTTAACCGTGACATGTATTCCCCCATTACATCCATGCTCAGAGTAAGTGTGAAACACATTAGGGAAGAAAGACGAAAACAGCTGTAACTATCTCCAAGCTGACGGGAGTGCTGGCCTATTCCACGGAGAGGAGGGAAAAAATTTTTTTTTTTCAGCCGTGGTGTTATCAGCCACAGTTCATCTGACTGGGGGAGGGAGGAGAGGGGACAGCGATGGGAGAGAGAGAGGGTTGGTGGTGAAGGGAGCGATTACAGCCATGTTAAGACCTGAGAGAGAGAGATCCGTACCCACTGAGATTAGACACTTGTCATTCACAGTAAAGTAGGGATGGAAGCAGCGTCGAGGGCTGATGGGTGGAGGGATTGCAGCGAAGGTGGCATGCTGGTGTTCTGGGTTTAATATGAGAATTCTGCCAGGATAATTGCATTTCGGCCCTTATCCTCGGCTGCATCAGGCCTTGTTTGGCGACAGTTTCGGGCGCTTTATCTGCTGCCATTCTCTCCCTATCCGAACCCAATCAAATTTACTCCAGCTAGCGAGGGACAGAGGAGGGAGGAAAACAGCAGTGATAAGGGTGGGGACTTGTTTTTTTTTTATGTGTGGGAGGACTTTTTTATTATTATTAATATTATTATTATTTGAAATGAACAGTTTGCTTGGCATGCTTATCTTGCTTTCATTAGCGGGCTGTCACACTGTGAAGGCAGCCACAGAGTAAGGCAGGATGGAACAAGCAGACAGGCTGTTAGAGTACCGTAGTAGGGAGTCATGTGGGTGAGAAAGAAATGGTGGGGGGGGGGCAGAGAAAAGGTACGAGCAGAAATGGAGACAGAACTGATAATCCTGGACCTATAACACATCACCAACAAAAGCCTTTTAACAGGAAAATGTCAAGAACAGCTCACTAATTGAAGGAAGCTAATGAAGGCTTAGATGGCTCTGCAGAAAAGTGACAGCAATGAACTTCTTTAAAAATGAAATCCAATACGGGTCTTATTTTCACGACTTGGGCCATCACTTCTATTTTAATGATAACACCAAACGGAACTTTTGAGATATGGAGACACACGCTTCAGGAGCCCATGAACACAAATAATTACTGTAAACCTCTGGAGAAGCAAAAGTCAGCAATAAACTATTACTGTGCAGGAACACAATTACAGAGGTAAACCAGGGGAGTCAATCAGAAAGTGTGATTGCTACTTCTCAGACTGTTTGGGTAATTATTTGTGTGTTCACCTTCATTTTCCTCCTTTCAACCCTTCCTGACTCTGCGGTGACCCAGGAAATGGTGGAAAAGCTTGTTGCAGAATAGAAACTGTGCTGCTGCATATGTTTATTATTAGCACATAATGCATGCTGACTTTATGGATAGTTCACTGCAAAAACTGATTTCTAAGAAAGTAAAATAGCCTTGTTTTTAGACATTTTGTCTTATTTTTGTCTAAAAAGAACATTTATTCTTACAGCCCTACTTGAAATAGGCCAAATCTTTATATGGTCACATTTTCTAGATTTGAGCAAAATAATCTGCCATTGCGGTAAGCAAAATTTGCTTGGCTAGATTCCTTAAAGCCATACTCAGTAGCCAGGTAAACAAGCTAGGTCTCGCTAGCTAGTTTACAGAAACACGACTTACAGCACTCACCCCTCCCATCGGGTATAATCTGTAACGCCAGCCTCCCGCGGACATGGGACTCCGTTTTGCCGTAGAAACATTCCCCCAGCTTTTCCTCTTTTCACCTCCAAACGTTTTTAGTTTTCTGCTAGCTGAAAAGGTGTTTTTTGGGGGGATTCTGGTATTTTTATCTTAAAATGAAAGCACTGACCACCGGCTAATTCTGTCCTCCTTTCACTTCCGGGATGTTCAGACGGAAAATGTGTCCGGGCGGATTATTGGTGAATCCAAGCAGTGCGGAAATGCGGCAGACAGACAGCTGGATTGTCCGGGCTGAAGTTTTTAGAGAACTGCGGGACAACTACTTTATTGATTTCTTTCGGGGTTTTTTTTTATCTCCACAATATTTTTATGGCTATACTATGTTGGAACGTTGTAAAGAGGCTTTAAAAAAAACGTTAAAAGCTACATTGTTTACTGAGTATGCCTTTAAAACTAGCGAATTGTTCTAAATGCAGAAAATTTTGCTATTTTTAAGGAATCTAGGCAAGCAAATTTTGCTTACCCCATTGGCAGATTTATTTATTTTTTTGGCTCAAATCTAGAAATTTTGAACATATTTAAGAAGATCTGGCCTATTTTAAGTAGGGCTGTAGGAATATATTTTCTTTTTAGACAAAAATAAGTCAAAATGTCTAAAAACAAGGCTATTTTACTTTTTTAGAAATCAGTTTTTGCAGTGTTCTTCCATAAAATGTGATGTTTTATTGCTTTAAATTGATTAAACGGCAACAGAAACCAAGAAAAAGTTCAGGAAAATGCAACAAAAATGACATAAGGTTCATATCCTATAAGTTTTATGCTCTCCAAACTTCCATTTCCATTTTGTCAACCAACACACATGATGTAGATCACTGGCCTGCAGTTTGAAAAGTAACAGTAGTCAGAATGTTAAAGAAAACTCCAGCAGCTTCTGCCCAGGACTCCGTTTATGTGACAGCCTGAGAAAGAGAGAGAATCCGTTGCTTTCTTCACTCATTTTACATCTTTTTTGTGTTTGTGTCACTCTTACTTATAGGACCCAGGACATACAATACTAAAAAATACCACACATTTAGTGCAGTACTTTCAGGAGGCTGAAGCTGCATTAAATCACAATGATGCCTGTTGTCCATTAGCAGATATAATATGATGTATCAGCCACCTACTGTGGGCCTAGAGCAGCACATGCAGCCATAAAACACACATACACACAAGCACACATAACGGTGCTATTGTGTAGGAGGTCTGTGAACAGTCTGTGCAGCTTCCACTTCAAAATGTATTCCTCCTTGGACCATAAAAAATCGTCTCCTCCATGCTCAAAATATTCCTGCCATCTTCCTGGCATTAGTCATGGCTCTGTCTAAAAGAAAGATGTGAGCAGGCTGCGCAGGGTGGCGGTGTAAACGCTGCATGCACGTACCGCTCGACCGTGCATGTTTACGAAAATACAAACAGATATATGTGACACACTTACGCACCCGCATCGCTGGAGTGTTTGTATTTCTGCTCTTGTTTAGTAATAAATATATATTTTGAAAATGAAATGCAAAAAAAAAAAAAAGCCCCTTTTGAATTGGAAAATTAAATGAGCACACACTGATAAATCTTGAAGTTAGGGAGAAGCCCTGAGGGCATAAAGATGGA
The DNA here is from genome assembly GCA_006937965.1 of Callopanchax toddi. Lineage (NCBI taxonomy): Eukaryota > Metazoa > Chordata > Actinopteri > Cyprinodontiformes > Nothobranchiidae > Callopanchax > Callopanchax toddi. Next base: position 1,524,400 of record SSNR01000011.1, read on the forward strand.
TTTGAATTTTAAGGTTAATTTGTGCAAAAAAATACGGAAATGCTGGCCTTGAAGAAACACTAAGATATGCTGCAATGCATGTCAGAATGTTTCAGCTCTAAAACTGGATCTTAACCACTCTGCTGATTTTAAATAAAAACTTCTATCTGCACCAGAAAAATGACTTTGAAATTAATCCAACATGAATAATACGCAGTACAGTTAAATCATGCTGCAGTACAGTACAGAGAACTCACATTTTTTTAATGTTACACACAATACTATTTGCATTCTGCTTTATTGTGTCACTGGAACAATGTGGATGACTTGAAAGTATTTGCAGCGTTGTCAGCTGCAGCTGTGATTGTTAAACTTCTTAATTTCATCGTTTTTTTCCCCAAAGAAAGTGTAAAGTTGATGCAAGAGGAAAAAAATGTGCGTGTCAGGTTATCAACAACGTGTCAGGGGGCAAATGTAGTGTAGATTATGGAATGAATTAAAAGGAGCAGAAGTGAGCATGAAGTACATTTTCTGTTCGTAGCCTGCAGTTTGTCTATATTTGGGCACGAGAACGTTTAATAATGCAATCACGTTACGCAGTTGCACTTCAAAGTATTTACTGAATCATCGCCTGAGGTTAGGATTTAAATTCTGAATAAATGTGTTTATGGATGAGGCAGGTAGCGACGGATTTAATCTGACAGATTGGAACAGAGGAGCGGAATGTGTGCTCAGCCCAGGTGAAGGTTAGCATCGCCCCACAAGGCATCAATCTCCGAGACAGAACGCGACAGACAGATGGAAAGCAAGTGAGAGTCGGGATGGAGAGAGTAACTAAAGAGAGACTGATAGAGGGGGAGAAAGTGAGAGTGAAGGCGAATGTAAAAGGAGATGAGGGCTGGCTAGATCAATAGAGAAGTGTTGCTATGGCAACAGGTCATTGAGAGCCATCATTGTCATGTTTTTTTCTTCTCGTCTTTGCAAAATCCTCTTTACAAAAACGATGTAAAAACAAAATAGAAATGTGTTATTTCAAAAGAAGTAAAAAAAAAAAAAGGATGCTATGATAAAGATACGATGAATTCACACAGAAAACATCACAAACCTCTATTTAAGGATGCCTGATTGGAGCACCAGAACCCATTTTCTGGTAACAATTTGTTGAGGCTTAAAGTGAGATTGCTGTTGGTAAATGAAAAGGTGGATGGATTAGGGTGAACAATGTCCAATCAGACTAAAGAGGCCTCGATCGCAGGTTTGAAGGGAAATTTGTACGCGGTAATCACAGCTCAGAGACAGACTGACATCACAGGTAAGCAGAAATTAGAGCGTCTATCACATAACCTGCGTAAACATTTTTAAAAAAAAGCAACAGCATCATCTGAAAAAAAAACTTGCACTATTGCTCTGTAAATAACAGTTTGTTATTGGCTATGGTTAGAAAATACCCAACCAATAAGAGCTGTAGTTATTAGCTGCTAGAATTCCTTCTGAGATTAGGCCCTTTACAGCGGATGCTCTAATCGCCCTGGATCTATGCAATCCATTTTTCAGCTGGAGAGAAGCTGCCGTCTTCCCCCAGCCCAGATGGTGTCATTACTCTGGTAAGGCTGAGTGATTATACACTGCTCACACTGGGAGAAACAATAGTTGAGAATTCTATAGGCTTCTCTCCCGACACGGTTCCCTTTTACTTTTCTCACTCAAAGTTATTTTCTTGTTAGCTTTATTTAGTTTTCTTTACGTTGTTTTAAACTACACTTTAGGTCCCTTTGTTATATACAGCTGGATAGTTAATAGTGAGAAATCTAGAGGGATTTTGGGCTCACATCCCTGCATTTAAGCATGCTTGCCCACACACATGCACACTTGCAGCTTTATCTAAAGACGGTGGCAGTTTGAGATAGAGGCGGCTGAGTGGAAGTCAGCAGGGTGGCATGGTCACAGCGCATCAGCCGGAGCTTTTGTTGCCAGGCAATCTTGTCAGCGCTGGCCGGCCGGCCGGCAAAGGAGAGAACTGCGAGAGAAGTAATTTCTAAAACAAAGGTTGACAAGTTGAAAGAGTGATTGAGAGCCGTGACGCACCTGTCACACCTCTGACAAACCAAGAGTCAATATGGAGGCGATGAGAGGGAAAGAAAGAGACTGAGAAGAGACCCATCATCCTCATATAATGCATAAAGAAGTTGAGCGATAGAGGATGTTTGACAGTCAGAATCAAAGCATTTCTAAAATATTTCTATTATGTAATGACAAAAACTGCGGTTAGAACCCATAGACCTTAAACATGCCAATTTAGAAAATAATCATTTAAAACTCAGCGCATTATTCTGATCGACTTCCTCTGGAGTCTGTCAGTGATGCATTGAAAAAGGCACTACTGACATGAAAGGCACCCCTGTTGCAGGAAGTGTAGTGACACGAGGGCAGCCTGTGAAGAAATATGGCCGAAGTGTCTCCGTCTGTTTCACAGGTTCAAAAGTGGAGCTAAAAATACTGAGCTTACTGCTGCCGTCATGTTGTATTTTTGCAGAAAACATCCGAGCAATCAGGGTGTGAAGGCTAAAAGTGCCACCTGTTTACACACACGATAATGGCGTTTATAAAGCATCGAATAATTACTAAACGTATTATAAAAATATTATCTGAACATGCAGCAGGTAGGAACACTTCCAGTACTTGTAAATGTGATCTGCTTTTTATTTCTATATCAGCAAAAGTTGTATTTATTAGCAAAGAGGGGGCGGGACTTAAAAGTTGTACTGGAAACAGCCACTAGAGGGTGCAATTTTTGATTTGGCTTTAACTTCTGCATTGTTTGAATGTCTGTGGTTTTAACACCGAGCTGCTTTTTAGACGTGCCTTTTATTTGAAGAAGCTTCGTAAACTGAAGTGTGGTCAAAATGTATGAAAACTTTTTATGACAAATCAACTGATTTACTCCATTTTTATATATTTATATGAATATAAATGCATATAAGAAAGCAGAAGGCAGCAGGGGGACGTTGATGTGAAGCACAAAGGAAACGGGGGAGCGACAGAGGGGAGTCAGATGTAGTTATTTTTCCTTTTTTCGTGGTCTTTTTGGTTTGCGAGACCATGCTGCTTAAATACCCTCCTTCTTCCCCCTTAGCTGCAGCATTGTAAATATACAATACAAGCCCAGCACACACATGGACACTTGGCATAGACCATCTCAAATACCTCTAAAGTGAGCATCTGCTTCAGATGAGGGCATTTACAGCACGCATTATCTATATTATTAATATGACATGAGTATATGTAGCACACCTTGAGTGGTTGCTATCACACTAGATTACATTATAAACCCTTACTTATAACATAATGAGTGCACTTTATTTTTCAGTATTCTCTCTTTAAGCAGACTAATCTCTAATTAAATCCCTCACATTCAGGAAGTTTCTAATAGTTTCTTTCCTTGTTTTTCTCAGAGAAGCAGTACACACTCCTCCATACCATTTTTGGCTCCTTTGAAAGCCACACAGGGGCTTCTAGTCCGTCTCTCCAGACCACCTCCCACCCTTTTATGCTCCCTTTCTCAAGCTTTTAAAAACATGTCTTTGTGCTTCCCAGTGTTTTTTATGTCAGGGGTTTTTTTTAACGTCTTGTTTATCTCTCTTCTTCCATTCTTCTCTCCATTTCTGATGACAGAAAGCCTTCCTCGTCTCGAGCTCAGTTCCCTAGCAGCAGCAGCATCTGCTTATGTAACTCGGTTAGCTTGTGTATTTCAGACGCCGGTTTGCTCCCGGTATCCCTCATTTCTCTCCTTTGTTGCCTCTTTGTGTCGCATCTCCCGGTTTCTTTTGTTCCCGTCTGCTGTATACGCTTGCGTTTCTTTTCCACACTTTCTCAATTTAGTGTCATTTTGCTTTACAAAATGTCTCTTCCTCTTTCCATCCACCTCGCGTCGTTCTCGTCTCTCCCTCGCCATCCGCCCTCCACCCATTTGCTGTCTGTACTCATTTTCATTTTCTCTTGTTCTCGCTCCTTTCCTTGTCACCACCACTCCTTTCTGTCTTTTCCACCCCTCCATCGCTCACATGCCCTGCTCTCTCACACCTCCTTCAGCACATTGAGATGAGAATCACAAAATGCCAGCGAGGAGAGCGGGAGTAGGGGGCGGGCGGGCGGGGGCGGCGTGCCATCCCTACATAGTATTCACACTTCTTCTGGTGAGGATGCATGACTGCAATGTTTAGAGGGAAGAAAATATGTGGCGATGTTTGACACGTGCACCGACGTACAACCGGAGGTTACTCGGTGCCACCGGCCGACGGCGATGCAACTCGAGAAAATGTATGTGGACTGCACAAAAAGGAGCTCGGGCTATTTATCAAACTACTTTACATCATAACAAAAAAGTTTCCCCTCACAAATGCATGACAAAGCAACCGACGCCGTAATTCGGTGCCATCCAGGGATGCGGCATTGCTGAGAAGACAGCACCTCTGTCTCTACACTCGAACGTGGCAAAGTGCCTAGACTCCTCATAAGGATGTGAGGAGTGAGGAGCAGCGCAGGAGAGGGGAGAGCGATAGAGAATTGGTAATGCTCTCCCCCAGCATACAGTGAGCCGCATGGAGGAGACAGATAAGACACCCTGGCCCCTGCTCTGACTGCTGGAGTAAAGCCTCTCCACCAACGCGAGCAATGACTGCAAGGCTTTGGCCGACGCTCCGCTCCATCCATCTATAGCCCGGTGATGCCTCTATTACAATGGCTGCCCCACAGCTACGTGGGCCCACGCCAGCTGCACAGGATTATAATTAGAGGAACCATGAAGTGCCCTGGACACTGGCAATTGATCTGACTGACAGCCCAATATTTCCACCAGGGAAATAAACCTTTGGTTTGCCACTGAGGCAAAAGTAAGAATGGGGGCTAGGAGTGGGAGTGTTATGGGTGCAGGGGAGAATAAAATGGACGAGAAACTTTTCTAACTGTTCCGACTTATTTCTGACAGACATGACTGGGTGTAAATGAGTTTTTGAACCTCCTCCTCTTTCTCTTCAAACAGCTAACTCTCGTTTGTTGTAGCCAGTTATCCCTGCTTGTAATCATGTTAAACTGACAAGGGTCTTTGAGCAGATATGTGATCAGGCACAGCTGCATGTGTGCAGGGGAACGTCACAGAACAACGTCAAACCCATCTGCTCTCCCATCTCTCAAAAAGCAATATGTTACATGGTGACAGTTCTCGATGGGAAGACTGAGTGCCGTTTTAAGCAAATCCAGGTCAGCCTGACAAATACATAGGTTTGTGTCGACATTTAGGGGGGGGTTGATCTAATGTTTCCTTATGTTGTTTCCTCTGAGGCTCAGGGGAGGCTTTCAAGCTTGACAGCATCACTACAGTTCCCACAAGTCTGCAGCTAGGTCACATGCCCTGAGAGAGACGGAGAGAGACAGCTGGAGAGGGAAAAGAGCAGCAAGTCAGAACAAAAACGGAGAGTGATGATAACTTGCTGGGTACACTTGTTTTATATGCTTATAGAAATCCTCCTTTTGTTTCGATTGTAGCGTTTTGTTGCCTCATAATGAAATAGTTCATGCAGCTCTCCAAAGATTTTACATTGATGACATCCTCTACAGTGGGAGGTACAAAAGGAAGCCTCTTCTATTAAAGAACACTTCATTTTTTAACTCAGACTTGGTTTAAATAGTTTTATTAATCATGACAAAACAGCTAAATGACACTAAGTTAGCATAATCTCAAAAAAAACAAACAAATAAAAGGGGAAATCTGCATGTTCTTTTGCAAAAAGGTTTTTAAAAAAATCATCAAAACATAAAAAATATTGTCTCAAACCTTTTATTTTCTTATGGAATATGAGACAAAAGTCACTGACCAACAACTTCCTGCCTTACTGGCTGAATTTACTCCTCTTGCTGATGAATGTTAGACCAAATTGTGCTTTCATGGCTTTGAGGTTTAATGAGAAATCATTATAGGACAGCAGCTTCAAAAAAAAAATCACCTCAGACCTGAAAAGGACAAAACGCAGCTGCTGTTAGCATAATTATGAGCCTCGTTTGTTTCCGATCACTCTTCCAGATTTAAGACTGAGGTGAAAAACCCATTTTTAACTAATTTATTTCATGAACTCCCTATAGTCCGTTTTATACTTAACAGATATTCTTCATACGTTTGTTAATTTCTCTTAGTGATTTCTTTTAATTCCCTAAAAGATCATTTTCTTTCCTCCTTGCCACATAGATTTTTTTTTTCTTCTAAACACCTTGGCTTCCTCTTCAACATCAGGGTTATTCAAAGCAGGCGCCCAGTGAGAGAAAGCTTCATGTGTCATCTGCCAGGGTGACAGTAATGCACTATTTCTTTTCATCTTCAAGCGATGCCTGCATTATCAGTGTGTAAGATGAATGGCAAGACAATATTAATAGCCTCTTTCTCCCGAGCGAAATGAAAGAGGCTTCAGCAAAACAAACAATCTGCTCTTTCTTCTCAAGGCAACTGAGCAGGTATATCAAAGGGGAGAGAGAGAGAGAGAGGCAGGGGAAAAAAATGACCATAATGTGCGTTGTTTGTCTGTGCTGGGTCAAGAGAAGGATAGTTCTCCACACGGAGAGTGCAGAGCAGGTTCTCAGCTTTACTTAACGGGATGCACTGTTGAATTGTGACTATGCTGCACGGAGCCATGAATGAGCGCTGACACTCTATAAGATGATAAACCCCAGATCGAATGCTTAGCAAATATCAAAAACGCTCAAGCGGAGTAGTACGTGAAGCTGACGATGCAGAATATTAATAACATAAGTAATAAAATCAATTGAATCCTGAGATTTTGTATTACGGCGCATTGAATCATCATACTGTATACATCTAGCGTCAGCATAATGCTTTCCCCCTTCAGTCAGAATCCATATCCAGTCAGGGTAAGTCTCTGGAATGAGAAGAACCTGAACTTAATAACGGCTACAGAGCTTGTGCATGTAGCGGCTGGCTGCAGAAAGGGTCAGGGTCAATTTGTCGAGAATCAGGCAAGAATGTAAAGGACAGAGCTGTCTGTCTGCATTAAAACAAAACCTACAATGACAAGGGCTTTGCACAAGAATGGGACTGAATCTCCAGGAGATGTAGAGTGAACAAAGAAGGCAAACTAGTGGCTGTAAATTCTAAATAAAACATTTATTTTTTAACTAAACACCTTTTATATGTGACATGGATTTTTAACCAACTGTTCTTTTTAAAAATATGCACAAAAACAGCTATTTGATGGAGACTGGGTTAAGAAAAGTGCATTAATAAATAAATGAACCCTCCTGTCTGTGTTCATTCTTGTCAGGATCCACTCTATTCCTGCTGAATCATGCGCCATCATTCCAGCTAGAATTAAAAGTCTAAACGGGACAACGCTGCAGATTAAATCCCTTCTATTTATTAAATGTTGACGTTTTAATAATAACTGGTTACTGAGAAGCCAACGCTGCGTTCGGCTGTTTATAATGGTCTCAAATCCCTCGCAATGTATGGAAAAGGTTATCCGCTGCTGAGGAGATGCAGCACATTACAGCAGAAGATACCTCCCAAGCACATTATTAAAAACACTAAACCATTAGCTGCTGGAGCTGGGGCTCATTCCTCCTTCCCTTTCCTGATCTCCTCACTGCTCTCCTCTCCCGAGAGCCTAAAATTAGACGGAGCATCCCTGGTACACACTACTTGCATGCACACACAACTATTTATAGCACCTTAACATAACAGTGACCTATTTGTTTGGTTCTAAATGGTCTTGACTGCAAATTTTGCACAGTGCATGCAGAACATTCAGGATTAAATTAGACATTGCATTAAGAAGGGCATGTCAGTCAGGGGAATTTGACTTTACAACCTCGAGTTAAAAAAAAAAAAAAGACCCACTATGCATATTGCTGTATAACAAACTACTATCTTGGTCTGCATTAACATGAGTCACCAAGTCATATAGAATCCAGATACAGGATGACTGTGCTTTATTTAAGAGGGACTAATACAAAGGAGTCCTGTCTGCTCTTAGACAGTGTTTGTAGGCTACGCTCTGGCTCCAGGGAACCCTGCGGCGCTCTAGCACCAACCGTCTCAAGAGGAGTGCCACCACCGCTGAGTGAGGCGAAAAATGGCTTTGAGATACAGAGATGGAAACATGGAGGAAAGGGCTAAGAAGCGCAGAAGGGACAGGGAGCGAGAAAGGAAAGGTGAAATAGAGTTGGGGGTTGGCGGGGGGGTGGGGGTGAGACAAACATGATACAGAGACGGGCACTCAGGTGTGTCGCTGCAACGCTTCCATCGTAAACAGCAACAAAAACAAGAGGAGACAAAAATATGTCCGTTTTGATTTATGGTGGGAAGGAAATGTAATGCTCCCATTATTATAACACCCATTAATTAGTCCAACAAAACAAAAACAACAACAACAACAAAACCCTACAATGTGGACTGAAAATATTTCATCTGTCAACAGCCCAGGGAGAGCTGCAAAATACCATTACAACCAGGCCCACATGGGTCCAGGTAATTCAAAGGGGTTCGGCAGCATGACAAAAGACATAAATCACAGGTATGCATTTTGGTTTAAACAAAGGCTGAGCTAAAATTACAGGTCAGAAAAGCAATTACTCTCTTCTGAGGCTGTCAAGTTGAATAAGAAATGTGTTTTAGACAAAAAGACGGAAAGCAGTCTGCCAGATGGGTGTCATAACACGTTGCAGTTTTTGCCTTGAGGTGGTAAGAATTGTTTTGCCTTGCAAAAAGTATTTTCTTTTAATGTGCATTTTTCACAGCGCGCAGCATGCAGCTCGTATCACAGCTCTCACATTTCATTCAGGTCACATTTAAAGAGATGTGGAGTGCGCCGGTGCTACTGGGCATCCTTTTTTTTGCGATACAAACTGAAAAGGAACACTGTTAAGTTCATATCAGACAGAACGAAACACGTTTATGGATAGCAAAATCATTTGGAACTATTTCAGCACCTTGGACAGCACCATAAAAGGCAGGTTTTATTACTTATTTTCCCATGGATTTGCACCAGGCGGTATTACACTGTGATTAAATGTGAGAGATTTGTGTCGAGCTTAAACCTGCCAAAATTTTGTCCCTGATCAGATGTGACACAAAAACAGCAGCAACCCATGAAATATTGTGTCAGATGTCACAGATATTCGACGGGTACATGACAACATAATTGCAACTCCGCTACCGTCTCCACACCCCGCGATTATCCTGCTGGAGAACAACACATAGGCAAACAAACAAACAAGCAAACAAATTAACATAGGAGGCTACAAAAGCACGCAGCCCTGATTCTGGAAGCCAACGCTCCAGTTAAAAACCTCCATCTGTTGAAAATGCATTCCCGAGGTGCTCCTAGAAACTGTGAACGCCCACGCACAGAAAACTCTGCCAGGAGAACAAAGACAAACATTTCAGAACCCTCGTGCACCTCTCGCACCACAGCGCACCGAGGAGAAATCACACTCCCTCCCCCCCGCCTCTGCTAAATATATGGGTTTGACGTGGGAGCGTGTGGGCTGGTAAAATATAAAGATGCATTGCTTTACTTCAACCCAGCGCTGCAATATGAAGACAACCATTCGTCTCATCATTCCTCCTTACTCTGAGCAGCACATTCCCAAAACACGTAGCCTAGTTTAGAGATACCTCATAATATTTTGAGAGGAACTCCGAGAAGTTCGCTTTAATGAACGATATCATTAATTTTCTAATAGCTTTCTAAAGAGATTTATGTGCGTTTAAGTCTCCTGATGCTCCGTGTTCCCTCGCTGTCCGTGTTCCTCTCTATAAACATTCACGAGCAGCTCCGAAAATAAGGTTCCTATACAACTACAGCCCCCCCCCCAGTCCATTCATATTTATAGTCAACATCAAAGGGAAGAGGAAACTCATAAGAGCCAATTTTGGCTCAAGGGGAGAAGCCATTTCCACAATTACTCATCAGCTGAGTTAAACTGCCGTCATCCCATAACCCATGGCGATCCTGAGCAACCCCCACTCTGTGTTCAACAGTCAAAGAAAGACATTTCATTTGTGGGAATGATGTTAATTTGACTGTCTGGCCAAATGGTACACAAACAAAGGGCTGAAGAGCTGGAAGGTTTAACTCTACAGGCCCTGAGACAGAAGTCACTCAACAACATGAGACGTGTTGTTAACTTTACCACTGATAGAGGGCTAAAACTTTATGGATGTAGGAATTTAAAGACCCACAGAGACATGTTCTCCAGGGTGGGTTACTTATTGGTTAAAGAATTGTCAAACCTGTAATGAAATAAGAATATTTTGGACACTTTAGGTATTCAGATGTATTTATCACAATAAACCATCAATAAAGCAACTGAAAAACAATAAGAATCTTGATCTGTCCTCGGAGATGAGACCATTAATCTAAACATTGTAGTGTTAGATCACATTAAAAAGAAGGAACATAAATAATTAAAGCTTAGATTCATTCTGATGAAAGATGACAAAAACAACTTAGTTTCTCTAAAACCTCTCTTTACGGATGAGGTGTGTATTCTCCTGACGAATGTTTCTCATGAAAAGTTACGTACAGTATTAGATCTACAGCTGTTCACTCAGTGTCAAGTTTCAAGGTAAACAACTGTTTTTATAATTAAAGCTGCTTCAGGTAATTTGCAAAACAAATTAGATTAAAACGTTTTTTTCATGACTCCAAATTTTCTAACATAGTATAGCTATAAATATATTATTGCAATAAAAAAATTAATAAAAATTAATGTGGTGTTTTCCTCACAGTTCTCTAAAAATCTCAGCCGATCATGTGTTTTGGACCGAAAGCAACTATTGGGCAATCCGGCTGTCTGTCTCACTTCCAACTGCATGGATCCTCCATTCATGCGTGCTGGAGCAGAACATCCCGGCAGTGAGAGAAGGACAGAAACAGCAGTCTACTACCGCTTCAATTTTAGGAAAAATATCCCAGAGTCCCAAAAAGAAAAACAAATTTTCAGCTAGCAGAAAACAAAAAATGTTTGGCGTTAAAAAGAGGAAAAACCTGGGTGAACATTAGCATAGAGTTTCAACAGCTGGTGTTTTGCACCATCTTGTTACTGTGGCAATGTGCGGTCCCATGTAGGCGTGGCATAAGGATTCTACCCGATGGGAGGGGTGAGAGTTCTGATACGCGTTTGTGTAAAACAGCTAGCGATACCTAGCTTGTTTGAAGATCATACAGTGACATTTTACTTTGAAATTCGATGCTGTCAGGCAATTTATGCTAAATAGTCGAACTAAACATGCAATACTTTGGATCGGATTTGCATCAGATGCCACAAAACTCTTTATAATTACAAAACTAAAACTTATTAATAATCCTTTCAAAAGTAAATGTACTTTACTTTGACTAATTAGAGCAGCATATATGATCAAATTAAAGTTTTCCAAATGTCAATAATGCATTTATTACTTGGCATACTAATAAGTTAAAGCAATACTGAGCAGTTTTTAACACTTTAAGTTAGAGCATTAAAATTGATCTCAATGATTATTTAGTTAGAAACTTGTCCAGTTTCATGTTTGACAGCACTCTGCTCCCCTCTACTGGCCAGATACCGCACTAGACAGTTTTGAGCCTCGGCCCGTACCTTCAAAGATGATGTCACTTTCTGCTTTACGGCAGAACCGGCAGAGAGAGAAAGATAGACTGTTTATAAACTTATATATTTATACATTCAAAAGAAATATAAAAACAACAACTTGTCTGACAGATTTTTAGCTGAAAGCTGTCGCAGACTGGGCTGGAAAAAGTTCAGGCGTGAGATGATTTACGACAGAACAAAGTGAAACTTTTAATCGTAGCCTCCTACTGCCCCCTACTGGTTAAAAGTCACTCAGTGCTGCTTTAAGACCTTTGTAAACAGAATATAAAAACATTTAAATAATACTCATACCCTTGGTTAAAAACAGCTGTTAGACAAAATAGAAAGGTTCAGCAGATAAGAAAGATTAAAACAAATAAAATCTAAAAGACAAAAAATAAGGGTTAAATAGATAGATAAGATAAACAAAATAAAGATAAAAATCAAATCAAATAAAAGACAAAAACAAAACGACACAGAAAGAAAAACCAAAAACACAAAAAAACACAAAAAACAACACAAAAAAAGAAAAAAATACACAAATAAAAAAACAACACAAAAACAAAACAAACAGATGAATGCAGCCTCAACAGGGCATCAGCCAGTGTCCTACTTGTGCCGGTCCCAAGCCCGGGTAAATGCAGAGGGTAGGGATCAAATATGAATAAATCTATGGATAGAGGAACTGATATGATGATGGTGTAGTTTTCATTTAAGGGATTGGGGGGATGTGATGACCAAAAAATTCTTAGCATGTCCAGACTCGCCCCCCCTGATATTCTACCTGCCCCCCTTAGTGGGGCTGGCTAGATCCGGCCCTGGCTGTAATAACAGTAATTGTGATCAAATCAGCGCAAAAGAAAGCTCGAGTTTTTCGGGGATTGTTTGCTTGCATAATTCTGGTCTTATGCATTCGACTGGGACAATAATAATTCTCAAAAACAAACAATATAAAAGAACCTTCCTTTTAACCTCTGTCCATCCATCACTGAGGACGTTAGCTACAGAATAACAGACACTTAAAAAGCACGGCGCCATCCATTTCGCTCACTGTGTTTGCAATTCACATGGTGACACTAAGAGATCCCATCCACTTCTCTGTCAGAAGAAATCCATTAGTCAAACCAAACACTGACACTTAGAATGTCAAACACACAGGTAGCATATAATTTGTTTCACAACAGTGTGATAGCTCCAAATGGCGGCTGTAGGATAATGTCTGACTCTCGTAGCAAAATGCACGATTTAAAAGGCTGGGGGAGGGCGAGGAGTATTCAAATGTTTATTTTAAATCTTGGGAACAGTTTATGCCTTTGGTGGTGATTATTGTGTACATCACTCACCATGGGTTAGTGTGAGTAAGACCGCAGCAACTAAACACAATCTTGTTTTATTCAGACAGAAATGATGTTTCGGCGTGGTTTTTTTCCTATTAAAGTACATTTAAAGTTTTTTGATGCCAAACTGTTCTGACAACACACAGAAAACTATAAACGCTTCTTCGTTTTCAGATGTTTGAAATTGGTTTTGAATGCTCTTGTTTGTGAGTCGCTCAGATAAAAATTCTGTCTCTTCTCGTCTTCAAGGCAATAAGAGACGACGCCTTTGTTGTTCCCTCTAATGTGAGCTGATCTGGATGCTGTCACATCAAACACAGGGACATCTTAGGTGTTATGTAGATAGTGTTAATAGAAATTTAGCCCCTGCGTCGTCCCTGTGGGGCACCCCCTCCCCTGCGTTTTTCGTTGGGTTGGAAAAGGAGAGATAGGCCATCTTCAAAGCCCTCGGTGTCTCCGTATCGACCGTGCTCCTCTGCAGCCCAAGAGGCTTCCTATTAGAAGGGATTTGTCTTACAAGCTCTTTGTGCTGTCACTCTGAAATAAATAAAAATGAGGGAGAGAAAAAAAAGTTATTAGCCAAGCTACCCTGCTGCGATCCCTCTGCTTTAAGATACTTTGATCTCAATCCTAATTTTACACCGACCTTTAACAGGTCCTACGTCTAAAGCCATGTCTGATGTAGCCAGGTATGCTTAATCCACCTACCAGCTGCACACCCTCTTTTCTTTCATGGGTTTTATTCCTGTGTCTCTGTCCATTTGCTACATTTGTACATTATTGTGAGTCAATTAGACCAACATTTTACGCCTTATTTTTTCTTCCATTCCTTTCTGTGCTGATCCATATAACTTTTCTTTCCCACCTTTACTACTCTACATCCTATTTCTGCGAGCTTTATCCAGCCCACTCTCACACACCCTCAACAGGGAGGACAGCAGGGTGGGAAAGGTTGTAGGATGGGGGCGAGAGAGCTGAAAAGGAAAGCAGGTTTGACAGAAGAAAAGCTGAGGTTTTTTTGTTTTCTCCTCTGTGCAACAGATTGAAATATACTTAAGCTGTACGACTGTACTGTAGCTGGCCCAGTTATCCCCACGGGACTCCCTCTGTGTGCGGACACTACAATAAATCTGGTATTATCAGATCCCGTTCATTCAGCAGAAGCAGCCTAAGTGCTTTTAGATGTGTCAGAGGACATGACGGACTTACACTTCCCCGCTGATGACTCCCCATTCATCATGTGGAAAGTTACTTAACAGTTCCCAGCAGAGCTTTAAACGTTCGCCATCATTGTTTTGTTTATATACGGCATTCTTCACCGTCTTTGCGGCCTAACAAGCCCACTGGATGTATTTTGTACCTCATGTAACAACTCAACAGCTTTAAGTGCAGAAGCTTCTTTAGCTTAGTGACATGTAACGTCTCAGTATTATCTTTAATTCTTTGCTTTTCTGCACCTATTTCTCGTCTAACATCAGATACAAGTTATAAAAGCTTTATTGAAAATAAAAGTCTTAAAGACAAAGCTCAATTAGTTGATGTAATTGTGCAAAACGACATTAAATTACTTGTTTTCCCTCTCTTAGGTTAGGTTTTCACAATAAAACAAAATATCATATAAAGAACTCATTACCAATGATTAGTTTTTTTGTAATTCTTATAATTATTTGAAAAAAATAATAATTTTTTTTGCAGGAAACAAAAATTTGTCAAGAGTTTATTTATTTAAAATGCATTAGATTATCCTGATTAGATTATAAATAAATCTATTTAATTTAGATAGAAAAATCTTCATATTTTAAGTTATCTGAGTGAAAATTACACTGAAGAAGTAAAATGCACATTTCTGTCATGTCCACTAGAGGCATGTGGGTTTATGAACAGGTCAGTCTTGAGAACTTAGTGACCAAATGAGTAAAAAGAAAAGGTTATTTCCTGTTTTATAGGAGATTAAATGACGAACTGGAAACATTTTCTGACAAATGTTTTTTTTAAAGTCACCTAAATTAAGTTTTCAGGAACATACTGAAAACTCTGCAGTAAGTAAGAAGAAATCAAACCCATCAAACTAATCTAAAAGTCCTCCAGGGAAGAAATATGATCCAAAACAATAGAAAATACTCTTTACTGGATGAGTAGCAGAAAAAAAAGGAAATAAAAGTGGGGAATAATGAATATGTTATAGTAAACTGTGTGTTTTGATTGATCCGTAGAAGGAAAAGCATTTCCTGCTTTAGTGTCAAACAGACTGATAGATTCCTAAAGACAAAATCACACAAAATAAACCACATTAAGTGTAAATAAATGCTCTCATGTGTTTGTCTTTGCCTCGGTTTGTGTTTATTTGAGTGTTCAGCAGTGAGACAGCCCACGCTGCCATCACGTGCCTGAGCCCATTACTGGAGCTGTGTGACAACAGCGAGTGGAAGCTGGTTTTTGTACCTTTTAGCAATCTAAATTTATCATCATAACCAACATATTTAAAAATGCATGGACAGAATGTGATAAATCTTAAGTAAAACTAAAAATGACATCAACCAGTTCATGAGAAATGAACATAACCCTCCCCCCAAAATCATACATTTGCCCTAAAGCTCACATGCATTTACTGCATTTTCACGTTCTTTATGCACAGGATTGAATAAACCCCATCTAAGTTGGCCTTAATCTCCTCTGATTTCCACTGTACCCTCACTGTTCAGGCTGCAGCGGCACAGAGAGCAGACTAGCTTTCTTCTGTGTGCATGCAGCGGTAACTCTACCGCGTGAGAATAAAACTGGCTTTTAGTAAGAAAGCGTTTCACGTACTTTTCAGAAAAAACATCACAACTGTGTGCTACAAAAGTCACCTCAAGTCAGAAAGAGGTAAGGGTAAAAGTCAAGTCAAGCCAGGGCATATTACATAATGGAAAAGGGCATGCTGTAGCTTTGTGTAGTCGCCCATTTGGTGTGTATATTCATTCTTGTATCCTTTTAAACTGTGACTGAGGGAGTTCAGCAGAAAAGAAGTGTGTTCAAACTTGGTAGCAGCTTGTCATCCCATCCTAGACCACTGTGGTTCATGCAAATGCCATTTCATAAACCTTTGCACCACATCAGTATTTGCAATAGATGTTTATCTGTTCAAATATAGGCTTGTTATTTACACCAAAAAATGAGTGTGGTTTGTTAATGATAGTATTTTGCGACTCTGCAGAGAAACTGATCTGATAGGAAGTTAAGGACTTTAAAATATAAAAGCATTTCAAGCAAATGTGACTTCATGGATTTGTCCGCAGGCTTACTTCTCATTTTGCAACATGTCCAAATGGATTACTGGTACCGACATGGTCAACATGCACGACAGTAATAAAAAAAACATGCAATGATGATATTGCTGAATATTGAGATGATGATATCAGTTGGGATCCAGTCATCCCGATGCTCACAACACACTCCATGTGCTTCAGCATCTTAACTACTATCATCTGAGCATCGAGGTCACCGATAGTCCTTCAGAAATACCCCAAAAATGAAGTTTTATAGAGTTTAAATGCATGGCCATTCAGATATAACAGCCTATGAATTATTGCAGTCCTTTGCAATTATTTAGAATGCACACATTCATATTGCAATGACAATACCTTTAGTGTAAATAGCCAAACACTTGACAGTAATGCAAACGTGTATAAAACAGCATTTGCATGAACCACTATGAAATTTTTGAGGTTGGAGTTGTTTTAGGACAGCATTTTAAATGGGTCATGAACTCAATCTGTGTATCCATTAGCTTATTTGCTCTTCTATCCAATCAGAACTCACCTTTTTATTTGCAAACTGAGATTATTCAGATCCCTATCTATTGCAGGCATGATACTGACTGCTTATATCTCCACAAAATGCTACTACAAAAAAAAAAAAATCAAACTAAATACAAAAGAATTTGGGACCTGTTATCATCATATGGTTTTATTGTTGAATTGGGAGTGCTCAGATAGTAAAACTATTAAATGACAGCACATAATGTACGACTTATCTTTTAGTTTATGTCAAGACAGCTGAGGACAAGTAACATGATTCAGTATCCCAGCAATAAAACGAAAATATACTGGGATAAATGACAAATATCCAAATCAGCAGTGTTTGGTAAATGCGGTGCACGTCGACAGCCCAGAGACTGATGACTAAGGTGAGCTGCTTTAGCTTTTTCCTGTGAGAATGGCTGCAAGAGGTTTTACGAGCACTGTCAATATCACATATTAAAATATTGACAAAGCAAAGCAAATGGTGGTGCTATCATATGGATTATCAATGAGATGTGCAGAGATCTAGGATGCGTGTTTGCTTTGGCACCGAAGTGCTTTGTTCATTTGGACCCTCCTGCCTTTTTTTCCTCAATCTTTTCTCTTTCTTCAACCAATCCATACTTGATGAATATGGATAATCCGAGAAGAACAAATTCAGTAAGTAAGCATGACCACTGTCAACTTAATGATCACCTCTGGGATGCTTCTGGACTTCAACTAAAGAACGCATCTGTGCAGCGGATTGATTCAGGACACATTAAAAGCTGGAGCCTTGATCAGACGCAGAGGTCCCTCATCAATACAGCCCACTCTTTATTCTTCTCTCCATCTTGTTTTTGACCGTACATTTCCTTCTCTTTCTACCTGACTTCGCTCATTCCCACTTCCTGCTTGGAAAAACTTGCAGGAAGCACATTAAAGGATGCACATCGGCCAAACCTGCAGCGCTGTGTGTCTCAACATAGCTTCCTCTAAAGCATGTGTGCCACAGCTGTGCAGGGAGGCCTGACAATAGTGAAGTGCCACTCAGCAAAACACGCACGCAAACTCCCTCGTGCACGTCCACATGCAAACTGCAAAGCTCTTTCCTGTGCCAACAAACTCTTCAAACAACAACTCTACCCATGATGTGTGTGTGTGTGTGTGTCGCGAGTTCCTGATACAGCGTTGTTATGGTTTTCGGGTTGTTTTGGAAATGAGGGAATTTAGTGTTTCATCTAAATGTGAGCTTGCAGCCTGCAGGACATCAACTATACTGCTTTACTCTAAATTATTAAAAGCTGTCTCTTATTGGAGCTGGAACTGAAATAGTTCAGAGGCCACAGAACGTAGCTGCTGGCGCAAAACTACATAATTTATATTCCCTGCTATTCTGCTGCCATCAAGCTTATTGTTTTCTTCTGTGAGCGGCTTGAGGGACGGACAAAACGGAAGCATTTAAAACTAACGGCAGGTAAAATTCAAGTTTGATGAAAGAATAAAGAAACCTAACTGATTAAAACGTCGACTGTGCCGACGCGCTTGATCTTGTTGGTGCTAGCTCAGCGCCCGGGTGTTTGTGGGGCAGACGACAGAAGCCCTCACCGTCAGCGATCACCCTGACGCTGGCTCCCTGAGCGAGGCCTACTGCCAGCCCTCCTCTGCAATGCAAATACCTCTTCCACATGAGCAGACCCATCACTAGCACTCCCCGTACACTTGTATTCTGTGTCATTACCCCTGGGGACCCGCACACACATGCTGCTCCTCTTCCCTACCCTATGCCTCATGCTGCTGCCCTTAAGTGGGACGGGATCGTGTGGAGCGTGTGTGTGTGTGTGTGTGTGTGTGTGTGGGGGGGGGGGGGGGGGG
>SSNR01000011.1:1542998-1582199 GCA_006937965.1 Callopanchax toddi
GGGGGGGGGGGGGGGGGGGGGGGGGGGGGGGTGCTGAGGCCTAAAACAAATCCGTTTGGCTGGCTGTGGTGGAGCGCTGCCATGGGCTGTTTCCACTCACACCTCCTGTCAGTCACTCTCCTCTCCTTGCCCTCTAGCCATGTGCGCTGTATTTCATTAGTCCTGATTTTTGCTGACAAATGCTGGCTGCCGTGCTGTGCAGCCCCCTTACCCTCTCTGTGGACGCCACACCAAAGCACGGCCAGATCTGCCTTACAAATGAGCCCTCTCTGCTTCCACCACATGCCTGATTGCCGTCTCAGCCGAGCAGATACACGGCACACGCTGCGTGCATAAGCGACCAGGACGAGGAACAATCGTATTTGTCGTATATTGAAGATTTGTCCAGAAAATTCAATGAAACTATATTTTCTGAGAGATGTCAGGAGATTCAACAACACATGAGAGGTGGGGTGGTATTTGTCACATCTCATGAGGCTCAGGTTGTGCTGCTTTGAGCAGATCTGTAAGGCGGCAGCCTTCATCCACGTGGTCTCTACGGTACCTCTGAACTCGCCTTTGACTGTTATTACTGCTCCAGATGAAACAGAGGCTAAATAAACTGACCATTTCTAACTGTCTTTTTGTTGATGTGCCACAGATCGAAGATTCTCAAGTTTTTTAGCAACTTCTTGAAAGTACCATCCTGCAGGATTACAGAGTCAGATGCTGGAGCCGGGTTTCAGTCGGTAACTTTGACCTGCATGAGTAAATCTATCTTGATGTTATTGCTAATCTTAATGTATGCAGACAGAATTCTATAAAGAAAAAGTGTCCACTGAGGCTTTGCCAGCCACCATCTTCACACTCATCCATGCACAGATCCCAACACAGGTTAGCTATTAGATGTTATATCTCCAAACGGCTGTCAACATGACCCTGCACCGCCCTCATCCTCCTCTTTCTGTCGCCAGTATTTCAACTATACTGCCATTTCCCCCCTCTAACTTCTCACACACTCATCCCTCACTCCTCCTAAAGGCTAAGGGTCCAAGCAGCTCTGATTGGACACATTTAGGTTTGTCCTTCATTATTGCGTTTGTAGCCATTACTTTCTAAACTGCTTGGGTATTCTTTTGTAAGCTAATCTTTTCTCCCTCTGTCAACACATGCAAGGGCACCCAGACAGACAAACACATCCCTCGATCGGAGGCCATATAGTTTATCATCCATGCAGACACCCCTTCTGCTCCCACTTTGTCTTTGTGTCTGCAGTAAGTGGCACACCTGTACAAGCTTGTACAAGGACCCATGCATGAATTAGCACTGAGCATTTCCTCCTGCAAAAAACATTGCAAAGCCACATCAACCAGACTGTTCTGGTTTAGCCTCACTAGTACCGGTTATGCATCATAAAGCCAAGCTGCCATTAGATCACCAGAGTCGCAAAGGATCAAAACAAACCAAACATGTCAAGCTGTTACACAAGCGGTGACATTCACAGTCAAAAACAAACCACATGTACAGCGTTTCCCCCTGTTACACACCAAACCCAGCTCTCTAACCCAGATCACAGTTGTGTCATGATTGCATCTCACAGACTGGCGGGCGAGCAGTCTCCAGCCACAACCAGAAATAGGTTAAACAGGCTAAAAATACCAAAAACATTAATAATTCAGCTTTTTTTGCAAACCTGCACCTCCGGAAAAAAAAAATAGCACACTTCTCGCTGTGAAGTGGCTTAATGGGTGGAGTGTGCATGTGGATTATTTTTGTATTTCATGGAGCGTCCCCCCTGAAGAGCGAGATGTATCCTGAGCAGCAGAGGGGGGGAAAGAGAAAGGAGGAGGGGGGGCAGCATTATAATGTCATCATCATCAGCGCTAATGTCACAGATGGGGGTCACAAAACAGTCATCTGATACTTCAGGCAAGTTCGTGAACCCCTGGAAGTTTGGATGGAGCTTTAAATCAAATAGGTGAACCAAGAAATAGTTTTGAGAAATTTTGAAGGATGCAAACTGTTTGAAAAAAATACATTTTGTAATAATTTGAGCAACATGCCAGTGTTTTGATGTTTAAACTGTAGAAAACGTGCCAACAGAACCAAGATCAGTAGAAATGTTAAAGCTGCTGCCAGTGGCTCATCAGGTTCAATATGGTAAACAACACACCTGCGTATTTTCACTCCCTGAGTGCAAACATAACCTTTTGAGGGGCACTTACAAAAATAAATGGAAATTTGAAGTTTCACTCACTTTTTTCCAACTTTTAAAAAACTTTTTCAAACTTTTTTGTAAATGTTTATGGTTTTGGCCACAAATTAAACATTTAAAGCACCTGCAAGTGGTCAAATATGGTCACTTGACTGGACAATTATTTTCTTTTAAAAATTATTGTTTGACAAACAAATGTCAGATGAACATTCTGGAAAAAAAATCTGTGCTTTTACTTTTTAACAGTGTTTTTGAAACAACAAAAAAAAGTAAAATACATAAAAATGCCACTTCAGTCTAACTGTTTATACTATTCCTGATTAAACAGCACATTTTGATATATTTGCAGAGTTTCTTACTAAGACATGGGGTGTAAAATCACCCCCAAAAAATTTGTAACAGGATCATTAATAAAATAATAGCAGGTATGATTTTCTGCTTTTGCACCGACACTCCTAATAATGAAGTTAGATATTCATAAACACATTTTATGTTGACTAATTTGCAAAAAGTACTTTATTCTCAAATTTGGAAACACCCACCTGTTCTAGTTTATAAATGAAAGCCAGTGTTCATACGGTCTGGGATTAAATGAAACGTCATGATGAAACCTATTTTCAGTTGTTTTATCCTCCACAAGCAGGTGCAGAGTGCAAATTTTGAACCCCTCCCGACCCTCACCTTTCTTTTTTTTAAGTTGTTTTTCTCAGAAAACATCCTTGAAAGTCGGCCCCCTGAGGAGAGCAAGGCTTCTCTAAATATGTGGCTCCTCCACCGCGCAGCTGAACAAAGCAGAGGTCTGCATCTGTTTGTGTGTTTGTGTTAAAGAGGCACCACAGGACCAGCAGCGAGCAGGAAGGTGAGAAAAGGCAGAAGCTGGAAAACAAGCAAACTATGCGACAGTCGCTGTGTGTTTAAGAGGATTTCTAGCACACCTGTTTAAGTGGCGTGTGTGTGTGTGTGTGTGTGTGTGTTTTAATGATGCGCTCAAACTGTTCCCATAGGAGCACTTCAGCATAAAAGCCCTTTACTTTACGTGCAAGACAGAATATACCAATACAGAATGCACATAAATACATCCACATGCACACACTTAACAAAAGGTGGTCCTCACGTTATAGTAAAATCCATCATGTGGAAGCTACAGCGCAGCGCATAAAATAAGCACGATAAAACGCTTTCTCTCATGTGACGACATTCTGTTCGTGGCATTCTCAGACAGATTAAGTGAAAAAAAAACATGAATTTTTCAATTTTATATCCAGAACAAAAGAAATAAGATTGTTGTTCCTTTTTCTATCATAGTCTCTGCTAAAATGCATTCATTTTCCAGAAAACCCCCCGATGTTCCTGTGACCCGATGGCTAAACTCTAACGAGTCCCCTCTCCGAGACCGCGAGGCCTCCAGTCCTGCCAGCACCGATTGGCTTCATGCTGACCGCTCTGCTCGCCTCCTGCCCCCACTCATCTCAGTCACGTACAGTACACACACACACAACCGTACATTCATACCCTGCCAGTCTTCACATGGCGTAGCATTGAATTATTCAGCCTTTGAAGCAGCCTGGCCAGTGCACAAGGAAGCTTTAGCTGCAGATGATAAAACGGCGGATCGCGTGCACTTTTCTCAGGCGTGTGTGATGTTTTCGTGAGCAACAAAGCCTGGTGAAAGAAAGCCGGGCGGTTTAATGCGTGTCAAGGAATAGTTTCATGACACAATAGGTTCGCTTCCACAGCCGCGCTGTGCTCCTCCGTTCTCAGACATCCTGTCATGGTTCAGCTGAGCCGCTATCTCAGGCCACACAAACACACATACAAATAAATGCAAGCTGTCATCTGCAGAGAAACGTTCAGGCATCCACATGCACTCGCGCCGAAGCTCAACGGTGCAGGTGTGTAAACCTAAAAGTTAGTGCAACTATGAAAAGCATGGAAATTGAGACCAAGGGGAACAGAGGCAATCAACAGGAGGAAAGCAGCTACTTCAAGTGTTGACTTTGCAGGAGCCCTCATGTGTGCAGGAGCATAATCTCTCAGCTCCCATTGGGTTTTTAATGTGGGTGCTATTACCATAAACCTGCCGCCTGAATCACTGCCAGCCGCTTACACTCTCCCCAGGTTGAGAAGCACTAATACTAGAAGAGAATGCATGCAGCAGACACATTTCCACCAATACCTCTTTGAGGCAATCACTGTTGTACGCAATAATAGCATGGCAAAAATAATAAAATATAAAAAAAACGTGGTAGGGAAGCATTTTTTCTGTGCTGCCTGGGATTATTTCTTGGATGTGGTGGATTTGAGGAGTGGCGAAGAGTTTGAGGAGAGTGGGGGTGTGTGTGTGAGGGATTGAGAGAGGAGGGGGGTAGGGGGGGGTGGATAGTGTGAAAGAAGCGGGATTTTGTCATGATGCTAAGCTGGGTGGAGTAAATCTCCTGCGGACTTGTGTAGAGAGCTGTGACACTCGCAAGCAACACCAGCTGTTGTAGGGAGAGCCACCGTGGACCTAAAACTCCACACGGGAATCGTACTCGGTTTGAGATGAAAACACAAACTAAACACACGCTCAAATATACAGTGGCGCTTGTGGTTACATAATATAAAAATGCAACTCTTTCAGCGGCAAATAATATATTCATGGCTCTGCGTCGTGGGCGGCCTGTGATCACGACAAGCTGCCATGTGCACATGTTGTTTGTCCCACCTTTATACTTTACTATCTATATAGAGCTGCTTATCACACACACACACACACACGACTAATAAAGCCGAGCTACACACACCTGGTAAACTGTCAAAGCTTTTCCCTTTCTGGGGCCAAACTCATGTCAGGCACTCGTGTCCCCGAGGTTCCCATCACACTTCACTGCAGGAATCTATATTACAGTTCAGTACACTTCCATTAGGCCATACTGTTCCTTTCAGCTGCTAATGTGTAACAGGGGGACGTGGATTATGATGTCCAGAAACGCATCCTAATAGCGCCGTGTGTGTGTTTGTGAGACAACACGTGTGTCCATAGCATCAGAAACCACACAAACACGATTATTTATAACAGATTCTACTAATGTTTTCAGTTCACCATAGTCCAGATTTACTCCCTCTTTGCTATAAATAATATTAAATGGAAGTTTTACTTTTTAATTAGACTTAGTCTTGCCAATTGAATCAATTAACATGTTTTAACTTTTGCACCCAAAACGTCTGTTTTCTTCAAGAAGATGAAGCTATTTAAGCACGTTGCTGTGTAGATTAAATCTCAGACAAATTAATAATGAAATCTGGCACCAACTTATGCATTAAAACTTTTATTCAGCCTTTATTGTTTTTATGTATTTTGTGATGTGATTTGTTTTAAGTGCTAATCAAAAAGTGACAGAAATATAAACGTGTTCAGAGTCTAACCGAAGAACATGTTGGATACAGTTAACCGTCAACGATTAGAGAAAAATTCTGACTCTTTTCTAACTTTTTCTTTCCATAAATCATTTCCCCCCACTTTTAAAACACATAAAATTTAAGACTTAAACTGACAGAAACCAGTGCACGTGAACATTTCCCAAAATGTTTACAACTAAAATTGATCATATAGTACTACATTTATAACTACTACACTCTTCTCTTCCATGCAGTGCGTTAAAAGCTGACTGCTTTTGTTTGAGTTTGTTCCCACATTTACTCAACTCTGCAAAATTATCACATGCAACCAAATAAAAGACCAAAAAAATAACTAATAAATGTTGCGGTGCACAACAAGTAAGATCATTTTTGTTTGGTTGATCCATTTCTTTTCTAGTAACTATGCATCCCCCCCCCCAAAAAAAAAAAAAAATCTGCGGTAATAGGAAAGCTTGATTAGACATGTTTACTGTGAGGTAAAACATAATTGTGCAGCAGCACAGAGAAAAATTTGAGTAGTGTCAAGAATATCCTCCTGTGAGCTTCAAGCGCTGCCAGCTGTATAAACGTCAGCTGATTGACAGCTGTTGGACAGCTTGGGCATGCTGTATGTGTTAGAGTGACCAACACCACCATGCTGGTTGACCTTCAGCAACTCCTGGTACAGAAATGGGACACCATTCTACAGCAAAATGTAACCAGACTGGTGACCAGCATGAGGAGGAGGAGCCAAGCTGTTGAGGCTGCATGTGCATCTTACACATGCTAGGACCCTGACAGTGAAAAATAAAGCATAAAAATGGTCAATCTGTGTTGGGTTTTTCTTATTACTTTAGAAAGGTGCAATCAATCAATCCACCAAGCAGCTCAGATCAAGACTGAATACCAAAAGGAGAATTTTGCAGGGATTTTGGCACGTTTTCATTAGGCACATGTTTAGCTTTGTTGTTCATTCCACAACTGCTAAATCCTTACTTTGCTGTAAAGGTGATTAATCAGGCTTTCCGACATCATACATTTTTGAAGCCAAGAAGCACAAAGAAATAATCAGCCAGAGACTTCTTTACATTTTGTGACGAGTTTAGAAGCAAGCAAGCTGTAGATTGTACATTTCTTTGACTTGCTTTGCTCAAAACGAAGGGGAAATAAAAGCTAGAGAATCTGAACACTCATTGAACACTCATACCCTCCAACTGATAACTTACTTTCAAATACAGAAAAACACCAATAAAACTCAGGAGTTTTTTCAACACCATAACTCTGTGAGAACCAGAAGATCCTGGTAGTGCAGCTTTTATGTTTGTAGCTACTCGTTTTTGCATTAAGTCCGGCAGTGGATTCAGGCATTAGATGTTAGATACGGATGAGTAACAACACTGATGAAAGCCCCCCCAACAAAGCAGCAAAATAGTGGGGGTTTGTGACAAAATGCAGACATTAATAACTCAAATAACATCTCTGGAGAGTTCCTAGTTTACATTAATTAAACCATAGCCCCTGGCAAAGTGCATATCAAGCAGGATTTGCAAACAAACAAGTGGCAAAACTACTTACCGTCAAGCAGTGAAGCAACAGGGGTCATATTGCAAAAGATTTAAAGAGCATGGAGGTGCAGAGAAGAAGAGGAGAGGCAGCCAAACAAACTGACAAAAGATGCTTTTATTTTTTACTATCTTATATTGTTAATGTTTTCCCTCCTTAAGCTGCGAGTTTGTGCTGCTCCGTTTATATAAAACAGGCCTATAGGACTTTGAGCGCCACTGGCATGCTACAAAAGTTGTGTGTAGCAAGTGTTGTATCCGTGTGTGGCTGCAGCCCGGAGCATTAATGCTTGTATGTGTGAGTCGAGTTGAAGGGAACAGCAGAGCAGCCTCAGCCTGACACCCATCAACGTCTGGCTGTTACATTTATATGACACGCTCCGTCTCAGGGAGAGCAGCGGGAACGGGGGGAGGACAGGAGGACGCACAACGGACAGGACAGAGGGGTGCAGGGGGAGTTAAAAACTGAGAGGTAGAAGGAAGGAAACTTTCTTAGTGATACATGGCAACTTTCACTTTTAATAAATAGCGAATACTCAAATGATAAAGCTTGCAATAACTTAGAGGGAAGGATTCCGTTCATATTAGATGTTTTATAATGAAATATTACCAACCAATCAGAATAATGTTTTCTTAGAATAAAGCCAGGAACTGTCAAGGCATGTTTCTTCATTTTGCACAAACCACTAAATTGTTTTGTATGAATTTCTATTGGTTTGTAACCTACCAATTTAAATACTGTGCCATGATGGTCTGTTAAACAATTATTTATTTGCATATTTAATAATACTTATTTGGGTTTCACAAATGAAACTGTATAAAAGTGGTGTTTCACTTATATGTTGTTGTTTATAGTAATAAAGGATTCAGTTGTCGAGCTTGTTCATTAGGGCAATGACCAGACTCTTAGGTCATCTGGATTAGTCATAAAGCTTTGTCACAAATGGTCCCCTTCATGTTGGAACTGCTCCTAATCAGGACTGAGAGCTAAAAGGTGCCGTTAGGAGAAATTTTACCAACAACAATCAGCTGCAGTTGCAACACAGTCAATACAAAAAAAATAATAAAAGCAGGTTTGAACAGGATCAAGTGCTTAAGGAGCTCATGCTGCAACAAGGAAGCAGACTGTTGTCCATTTACTGTCCAATCAAACTCATTCTGACTCAAATTCAGACAGAAGGGTTTCATCCACTCTTTCGCTGTCGTTGCTTTAATTATTCTAATGCAGTGCAGAAAAGCAGGGAAATGCCCTCTAGCCTCACGCTTGGCTAATTTGCAGGATGCATGAAACAACGGAAAGTTTGTAGTTGTATTCGCCTTCTTAATCTTAAACAAGTGCCTTTTGGCTGGAATAGTCCGGGTCCTAGTTTTCCATCTGGGGGTGTTGTAGATGATTTGGTTAATAGATCTTTATGGATGCCTCTCGGTCTGACCGCAATGAGCCCTTGTACCCACTTCCCTCTAACTCTGCAAGAGTCTTTGCCAGAATTTCGCAACTTAACACAAATGTCTACAAAAGCGAGCAAATTGTGAAACTAAAACATCAAGGCTTTAATTGTTTTATGGTCAGCTTCACAGACATGCGTGGTTTTCTATTTCTATGTCATTTCATGCTGTTGGTTAAAAGCTGTGAGGCAGAGAAGGTCTGATCAATGTTTCAGAATATCCCCTTGAGAGCAGACACATGAAAAAAGTTGAAGCCCGGCCTTCAAAAGGCCACGCTATTGATTGAAAAGCTTTCCAAAGTGGTTTTCATCTCTGGGATTATAGGAGCTGTTGTGCAGCGTGGTGCAGATGGCATGGCTGACCACCATGGAGGGGAAAGAGGAAGAGTCATAAGAAGTGGAAAAGAAACGAGACACACACACACACTCACCCCTGGCAGTGTTTTCTGTTCATGGAGGGCGTTCTGGGCCTTGATGGCTGACTCACGAGCGCAGTAGGTGAGAAATGCACAACCTGAAAAGAAAAAAGTGATTAAAACAGGAGGCTCACCACCTTCAATTATACAACTGAACAGAAGAAGAAAAATAATTATTATTATTAATACTAAATGACTTAGCTGATTTGAAACTCTGCAGGGTGTCTGAAACATGCTTCACGCTGTTGATATTTTAGGAATTTATTGTGTTTTACTGTTGGAAATCAGGTCAAAATTTACCCACCTATCCGTTCCCAGTGACTGAAATGTGTCATGACATTTATAGACACACACTGAAGCGATGCAGAGCGTGCATATATATCAAATATCTGTACACACGATGAGCAGAGAAGAGAAGCAATAAGATGGGAAGAAGCCAGATTGAGTATTGAGGCAATCATTTTCCCCCTGACTATGTGGATAAATAGATTTGCTTGTGTTCTATTAATGAGGTTCATGCGGGTTAGCGTGCATCATATTTCTGCCACTCTGAAGATGGTTTATTAGCAGCCCTTGCATTCTGGATCTCATTTCATCAGCTAAATGTATTCAGTGGGTGGTGATGTATTAAGTGTCTTTACACGGACAATATTCCAATCCATTTTTCTTTTCTCGTACAAGATCACTTTTATTCATCCGTGAACCATATTTTTCGTGCCTTAACACACTCTGCGTATGTCTCCGCTGCAGCCTTGACAAGACTGCATCAAGAAGTCATTGATCCATTGACTGTGTTGGAATACGTTTTTGTCAAAGTGAAAAAGAACTTGCGCTCATGAGCTTGCAAGCCTGTATGCATTACCACATTTTAAATAATATCCGCTTGTTTATTATTAAGTGAAGTACCTGCACACTGCCATGCATTGTGAAGGACAGACAGTAATGGATTCAGTCAGGGGTTGGGGCCTTTGAGGTCACTGGCTGTGACACTGATGTCATCATGCAGCCCTCTGCAAACCCCCCTGTGTCCCTGCACCTCCAACCTAATGATTTTCAATTGCCACCAAGTAAATCACTCAATTACTCACAGTGCTGTCAAATGCGCCGTCTCTTTTCGTGGCGACTGGAAAAATTAATCCCAAGAATGCAAAATGCTCCAAGTTTGGGTTTGTTTGTTTCTTTAATGGGTGAGGGTAATAGGATGGAATGGCTTCATTTTGGTTGTTGTTTTTCCTTTCCCTCCCCCCTCCCTCCTCCCTCCTTCCTCATTCTCTCTGGGCTTGTTGCCGTTTGGTTTACTTGACAAATGCTGCCCCTATCTCTGAATAAGAAGCAAGTATTTTGCATTACAATCACCAAGACGATTTATTTGTTAATGTGTAATGCATAGGGCATTGAGAATAAATTAATAACAACCACAACACTGGGAAACAAAAGAGAAACATGAACTCCATTTAAATGTGATTCTGTGCTCTTTAATGTATGGCTTAATAAGAATTTGCAGGCCACGGGCAAAAAAGCTTTAACAACTCCATAATTGGAATCCAAACACGTACAAATTGCCAGTGCTGCATTGCATACTAAGTGCAAAAGTGTGTGCATGTGTGTGTGTGGTGCATGATGAAATTGTTTGAAACACAACAAAAAGCCACTGTAATCAAAGCCTGCTGACACAGCAACGGGGAAGCCTTCCCACTGTGAGGAGATGATCCTCCACATCGTCTGACACAAACCGAACACAGCTGATTGATTCCAGCTCCAAAAGGAAGAAACTCTGTCGCTCTTTGCGATCCTTCCCTCCTCCCTCCTTTTCAAACTTTTTCTCTCATCACCAATTACAACTCTGGATCTGGCCTCCCCTTTCCGAATGTTAAAGTTCTAAGAGTGCAATGTTTCGTACTAAGAAATAAGGCTAAATCTCTTCGTGTCAGCTCCACTAAATTGGCATGTAATTAAAGACTGCTGGATGTGAAGAAGTGTGTGTGTCCACCGGGTTGTTGAGCCACTTCCACCTGCACTTTGTTCACCTTTAAATACGGAAATTATTAGTGATACACCAGTTTGTGAATCTACTTTTAAAAGAGATTGTATTTTTTCACTATTTTTTAAAAGGTTGGAGCAGAAAAGAAAAGGTCTGAAACCAAATTATTTAAAGTATTTCCTCGTTGATCTATATTTTAAAATAGAGCCATCAGATAGATTTGATCACACATCCATGTCCTGTCATACTAGTTTTTCCCAATAAAAAACAAAACAAAACAAAAAACCAGAATGATCTGATAGGTTAATCTTTAATTCGTCATTAACACTATTTTTGCTCACTAGCTCCGCCCCCTCCACTTAGCCCTGATGATCAAAGTACTTGCAAGTTGTAAAAACTAATTATACCATAACATTTATAGCTGCTCACCCTATGATGCTGTGAAAATGTCTCATCTGCATGTTGGACATAGCATTAGCCTAAATTAGCAAAACAGCATTTTACAATCAATAGGAATTATGAATCTGCATCATAATTTTCACTCAATGTCAAAATCCACAATTATCTTTTTTCTGTCTTACCTGTCAGTAAAAATGTGTTTTATTGTCTTATTTCTGTGGATAATAATAATAATCACTGGTTTATGCTTCAAACTCAAGTCAACAAATAAGACATTTCCCTTAATTGTCTCTTTATATCTTTTTATTTTTATAAATCACTGCTTCTTCATCTCCCATGACAACATCCCACATGAATAAACAGCAATGTGAAAGAATAAATAATGCTGACATTTCTTTATGAAAGAGCAAAATTAAAAGTTACGAAGAAAAAATTAAATTTTCATTCTCAGCAAAAAATCTAACATTAGAAACAAAGTCAGTATTTTACCTTTTAATCTCATCGTTGGAGGAAATGACTTTTATTATTATTTGAATGAGTTTAGTGATCACCACAGAACAAAATCTCAACATTAGAGATTAGATCAGACATATTGTTTATTGTTTAAGGGTCCCTATTAGCTGATGAGCTAAAAAATAGAACAAAAAGATGTAAAATTCAGTTGACTAAAGACGTAAATTAAGTAAAATCAACACATGCATATTATATAACAACCACTCGATTAACTGATCCTACGCAGAATCACTGCTTACATGCTAGTGTTGATTATTTCGAGGACCTGTAATATTTATTTCCACTCCTGAGACGGTGAACAGTTTTAAACTGTTTTTACTGCTCTTCAGTTCTGATCAGCTCTCCTGGGGGTTTTTACCAAGCTGGCGAAGTAAGTGGGATAAATTGAACTAATAGTGATGGGAACAGATATATTTTACTAATCCACAATATCAAACTGGACAGTTTCCCTGACAATATGAGCGGAAGTGAGCTGAAGACAGAGATGGATGGTTAATGTGGACTCTCTGGCTCGGCTGCTTCCTCTCCTGACAGACACTTCATTATTTTATGAAAAGTTGTCACACCGTCTCTTATTCTGATAGAGTTGGGCTTTGTCGGACAGCCTGTCTAATTTTACAAAACTTTTTTTTGTTGTCGTTCCAAATAATTTACAATAAATGATGTCTTTCTGGATTTCTCATAATGAATTGATAAATTTCTACATCTGATTAGTTTTGGCTCACAAAAGAAGATCGAAAGAAAGCAAAAAAATATAATTTACCAATTCAGTTCTGTAGTTAAGGTACATTAAAGGAGAAAAAATGACCCTTTCTTGTGTGCATGTAAAAACATCTCATGCATCCAACAAATTACAATAAAAACCTGAGAAGTATTCCAGTCATGGTGCACATCAAGTAGCTTTTCTAGCAAGATGCCCTTAAACTCCAGCTATGGTTGATGGAGGGGAAACATCCAACTTCCTAAAAACAAAATAAACCTGATGATGTCATCCAAAACTTCTTGTCAAATATTACAATCCATCTGTAACTTTAAAACTTTTCTGGTGCACATCAGATACTTTTCTGTGGGCAACAAAAACTTTTCTCTTGACTACAAGAAACTATCAGCTGTGCACAAGAAAGGTACTAGATGTTACTGCATGCCCACAAGAAAGTTTCTCATAAGCACAGGTAATGTTTCTTGTGCACTCAAATGTATGTTTTTCCCCCCTTATGCACACAAAATACTTTTTCATGGACACAAGAAAGTTTCTTCTGCATTTTTCCCCTCCAGAGTCCCTTTAGGGGCTCCGTAGTTGTTGATCCCTCAGGATCATTAATAGAAGATTATAGGGAACCTAATAATTTTTTTCAATGTTTGCTTTCTTTCCATAAAAGGATTGCTTTTCTGATTTCACAACAACAGCAGGAACAAAACATGAACTTAAATTTTGTGCTTTTTTTGTTCATCTAATCAAAAATGTCTTTATTTAATGACTGACTACCTCAGTAGCTGATATATCTTGACTATTTGCATCCATCACCATGGCAACGAGGCTATGGTATAAACTGCATTCACTTCATATGAGACACATACTCCATATGAGTGAGGACTGGCCTGGTTTAAGCTACAACTTCTTTCTTTTCGCTACAAATTTGACCATTTTCTTTGCTTCCCTTTTCTGTTTCTTCCCCCCAAATGAGTAATTCACCCCAGTGCATCGTAAAACTGTGAACTTGTTGTCAGCGTGGCACTTCCTTGGCCCAAAAGTGTGGCTGTAGCATAACCCCCGAGAGCCTCTCCTGGCACTGATCGCGCCTGCTACCTCACACATCATTTGCACATTTTAGAAAATG
Source organism: Callopanchax toddi (assembly GCA_006937965.1). Lineage (NCBI taxonomy): Eukaryota > Metazoa > Chordata > Actinopteri > Cyprinodontiformes > Nothobranchiidae > Callopanchax > Callopanchax toddi. The sequence goes on from SSNR01000011.1 coordinate 1,556,725, forward strand.
CAATCACTGCTGATGGATTGCTTGCTTACATCAAATATTGCCAGGTGGAGCTCCAAGGGAGCTTAAGTGGGAACAGAAGCTAAAGCACACATATCCTCAATAATGAGACAATGTAATGATGAACTGAATCATTGCCAGTGTTGGAGGCAGGAGGTCCAGTGGTACAGATTGACCATAAGGTGGATAATCAGTCTAGATCTGTTTACATACTCAAACAAGAATGCCCCCACTCAATGTGATAAAGGACAAAGAAGTTTAATAAAGAGGAACAGCTGAAGTTGGCAGGAACTTCACACGCTGCTCTCAGTCATTGCTCCGGGAACAATATTTTCCCTGCCCCGGCCAAATGGGCTTGTAATGATGGTATAATAAAAGCTGGAGCCTGGCAGAACTTGTAAACCTTAATTAAACCAGACAGTCATCTTAAAGGAAGCCAGCAACTGTGCTCAATCAACATCTGCTGACCATGAATCCAAGAACAGTCCTCCATCACTCTTTCATCAGTCACCCTATCGCTTTATCTGCCGCATCAAGCTCCCAAACCCCTTCCATTTCTCTTTCCTGTACAGTACCCCATCCCATTATCCCATCACCTTGAGCAATAATCTGCGGGACGATGAATGCTGCAGAGCAACGAGGAGCATCAGCGTATATCACGAGGGCGAGAAATAGTCCCCTCACCCTCCCTGGTATCCTCTCTGACCCCTAAGCAGGAGACCTCATCCATTGATTTGTTGCTACTTGCACACACAGACTACACTATCCTCCAAGAATCACTAAAACAGATCCATAGGCTGCAGCGCATCCCAAAGGAGGGCCTGTGTGTCTATTTACAGGACGTATATATGAACACGTTTTAGCATGTAATGCTTAATGACTCTGACAAATGGGAGTAAATTTAATCTGAAGGCACTGCACATGTTTCAGGATCGATAACGGGGGCAAAGAAGTTGTTATAAGCGTGCATGGAGATAAGCTTTGACACCTTCACACTTATGATCTATTGCTTGGTGCTAAGGTTAAACAGTTCTCTCAGGGCACACTTCAAGCTTGAATACCTCTCTCTCTCTAAAGCCGACAGATGTACTTATAACTACACACTGTTCTAAGGGTAAAACTGTAAATTTGTTCCTAAAAATTGCTGTCAGGCAGCTGATGCAGGTGCATTATGCATTACCACAAGCTTCCCATGCTCCAAGTCAGCCATAGCTCCTTCAGTATGTTGCTTGATAACACTGCAAGCCCTTTGGCAGCCCTTTGGCATCTTCTACCATTCCGTATCCTTATGCTATTAAAGCAATGGCCCGATCTATAAAGACATCTAGAGCCCTGGATCCCGGATGAGCAGGCTAATTGACACCGTTAATGGATGGAGTTTCTCAGGGCTGTAAATAATGTGGAGGTTCACACTTCCTGCCTCCTGCTGCGTTACTTCTGGGAGGTCAACAAGAGTTTACCTGCCAAGCGCCGTCTTTTCCAGCCCCGCCGTTCCCCCTTCCCTCCAAGTCGGCCCCGGCCAAGGGATTTACACAAATCAATAAAACTTTCACTAAGCCCTCGCCTGATTCAAAGTCAGAAAACTGCATCTCCTCTTCTTCATGAACTGGAACAACCACTTACAAAAACAAACAGGATTACAAAAAAGGAAATAATAAAAACACTTCCACTTGGCTTGCACCGTTTGTCTCGAGCTGTAACAGTAAAGCGCAGTTCAGTGCAATATGTCAACCCGATGCAACGTCTTTTGATTATTAGCTGCAGTAAATCAAACAATGCCCGTCCTGGACCCTGAGGTGAAAGACATTCCAGCTTTTGAAACAGATCAATGGATCAGAGCAAATCCACAATCAGAGATGACTGGCAGCTGCAGAATGACTGACAAGGATCGAGTTCTTGGTGTCTTTGATTTTACAAATTGAAAGTTACCTTTTAAGATGCAGCTTCAAAAGGGCCAAACGTTGCTTGGGTGGACTTGTTGAAAGACAGATGAGCATAAGAGACACATCTCTTTTTACATATCTGTCACAAGCCATTTCTCCTCATTGTTGTTTATGGTTAAGGTTTAAAAAAGAGAAAATTATTCAGTACTATGTTGTCATAATTACACAAGAAGTTCCTGAATTAAATCATATGCTTCTCATAGGAATTCCAATTTAAAGCAACACATGGGAACTTTTCTGTGTAGCCCCCTACTGGTTAAAAGTGAAATTTAAACTGTTGTAAATCCTCCTGTATTTTACTTTTTTTAATGTATGATTATTTTCAGTTCAGAAATCAATCGATCAATCCTCCCTCCCCCTCCATCACTCCTCCCCAACCGTTGCGACATCTGGTAACTATGGCCATAAAGCAGGTAGTGACATCATCTAGGAGACCTACCCGCTCCTCTAAACTGTTTAGTGCAGTATCTGGCCAGTAGAGGGCAGCAGAGTGGTGGCAAATATGAAAATAGTCAAAAATATATTAGATCAACTTTAATGCTCTAGCTTAAAGTGTAAAAATGTACTTAGTGTTGAAGACTTGTTTTATTTTTATCTTTTGCAACATCCACACTCAGCCATGGAAACAGGTGTGGGGGTTTCCACTGGAAGCCTGTTTCTGGCAGCAAGCCAGCTTTAAGGTGAAGCCTCTCCCAGTTACAGACTCAGTATAAATGGTCTGATCAGTAAAGGAAGACAGGTTAGAAATAAACCAACCATGTAGAGAAAAAGAAAAGCTCCATATAACTGCAGAAACACTCCCATCTAGGTGCTATTGTTTCGTTTTGGGAGGGGGGCAGCGTGCACAGCTCTGTCTCAACCTGAGAGTACGACTGATTAGAGCCTAAAGGTGCATCTCTGGTAATGAAAGATCATCTATTTACAGTTCATCGTTCACTCTGAATTTAAAATTACAAGCTGTACTCATTTATTCGGTTCCAACACCCCCGCATTCCAAAAACCATCATCTGGTGTACATGTCCCAGCTCTCTGACTTTATGTGTTTATCTCATGTCACCAGTGGAGCTGAAAAAGACTAATGATTACCTCTAATGGTGTGTTTCAAAAGCTGTTAATTGCATTGACGTATGTTTAGTAGTAACCTCATTCAACCAAGAGGACGGATGTACTGATGGACATGCAGAATTCTGTAAAGCAATACACGACTGAACGCAACTCCTAAAAAAGGCAAACAAAAAAATGGCTTGGAAATGTTTTTAAGCATGCAATATATGACATAACTGCTTGCCATACTTTCAGCACACCGCTCCTTGCGGCTGCATATCACCAGGAAACGTTTCCTCTCAGCCGATTAGGAATTCTGAAGCAGACATTCATGCTGTTTGATGTCGAGAGCATTTCTGTTGTGGCCGATAGCAAAATGCAGGTAAATAAAAGGTGCTACCACTTCTATAGGAGCACTGATCAGCTTAGACTCACATTTTAAAGCAGCACTGAGTGACTTTTAACCAGTAGGGGGCAGTAGGAGGCTACGATTAAAAGTTTCACTTTTACCGTCGTAAATCATCTCACACCTGAACTTTTTCCAGCCCAGTCTGCGACAGCTTTCAGCTAATAATCTGTCAGAAAAGTTGTTGTTTTTATGTTTCTTTTGAATGTATAAATATATAAGTTCATAAACAGTCTATCTTTCTCTCTCTGCAGGTTCTGCCGTAAAGCAGAAGGTGACATCATCTTTAAAAGGTACGGGCCGAGGCTCAAAACTGTCTAGTGCGGTATCTGGCCAGTAGAGGGGAGCAGAGTGCTGTCAAACATGAAACTGGTCAAGTTTCTAACTAAATAATCATTGAGATCAAATTTAATGCTCTAACTTAAAGTGTTAAAAACTGCTCAGTATTGCTTTAAACATCTGAACTAAACCATCAAGAGAAGAATAAAGTTACTGTTAGACCCAAAACGGACAAAACCCTGCAGCCATTAATTACTTAGCAGTGTTTTTTTTTTAATCAAGTCTGATCTGCTGTTGAACCAAAGATCAGATGCCATGTTGGAGCTTGTTTAAAGCTTATGCAGTGCTCATTACACCGAATTAATACTGGATAAGCAATAAAGAAACTGAAATTCCAGCTCTCGTCTCTTCTCCTTTATCTGGAAAATAGTTTCCTTTTATCACATGAAAGTTAGATGCAAAACAACGTACGACACATCTCCAGTACAAAGCCTCTAACAGATTTGTGGCAATAAATAAACCAAATAACTTGGGAATCATGTTAAAAATGGGCGGATGGATGGACTGACATGAAGTGAAAGTGTTCGGGGGAAACTGGGGTGGGGCGACACCCACCAACGCCCGGTCCCCCCCCACACGTTTTGAGCTGTTTTTTGCGGGAGGCTGGCACTCAGTCGATGATGTCACGCCAGCAGTGCAGCGATGCCAGCTTAACCTATTTTACCACAGAAATACCAGAGAATTTCTATTTTTAACTTAACTGAGCAGCATCTTCACACATCCCTCCAGGATGAGTTCTTTAGTATCAGCACCAATGTGTTTAAATTACAAGAGGGTTTCCATAACTACAGCAAAGTCCCGGTGATGATTTTATCAGCCAAGCCTGACCTCTGCCCCTTCCCCTCCCTCCTCCATGCATCTCGACCTCTAGTGCCAAAACGCCACTCTGCCTGTCACGCTCGTCCGCTGACTCCCAAGCTGAGCCATCGCTCTGTTCTCCCAGTGCCTCCAGGATAAGAGCTGCCATTTGTTTCTGCATCCCCGACAAACACTTCATCTCTCCCCTCCATCCAGTTATCCATCTGTCCATACATCCATTGTTAGGAGCCACATGTCTGTCCATCTTATATTGGGCGCTGCTGCATACATGCGCCATTCATCCACTCTCCGTCACACTGGGCTGGGTGACAGAGAGGGATTGGGTGACAGTGCTGAGGCATATCCACAAAATGTTGTGTTTACATGCACTCTCAGGCAGATACATGTTCGACATTTATGCATTGCTCATGCACGCCGACATCAAGGGCTCAACTATTTGGCAATCAGAGAGATGTGACAGCTTGACTAATCTGTGATTGTTTTTTTGGCCAAAACATGGGGGTTAGCAAGCCCTCCAAGGGCAAAGCACTATAAGGCAAGACAAATAACTTATTATTTTCCGGGCTTGTACAAGGCTTTATCGCATGAGTTCTCCTGAACCGTTCCAGAATGGAGAGGGATTATCACAAAACATAGCATTAAAATCTCCTGCCTCTCCCCTCTCCCTTGTTATTTCATTTTCCTTCAAAAATGAATCTGTGCCCAGCGAGGCTCAAACACAACATTAAAGAGCTCATGCTATTCTAACAGACACCACCAACCCCTCCTGCTTCGCTCCCTCTATTTTTTCCCCCTCTGTGCCTTTAAACCCCCCCCTCATAAGAGGAGTACACTCTGTTCTGTTGGCAGCAGCCCTCTATGCAAACAAAATAGACAGTCTTGTATCTCTCTATTTATACTTTTAGAAAATAGCTCCAACATTCGTGCAGGAGCGAGAAGGCGGCGGGCCTACGCCTCCTGCCAACTCTTACCTTTCGATAAGAAACGCAGCGCTTCGAAAATAATTCCGCTCACACACCGGTTATTAAAAGCAAACTCATGTTTTGATTAATTAAAATTTAAGTCTAATCTTTTATTCTTCAGTGTCTAAAAAGGGGTGTGCGTCATTAAAAGAAAAAACATATGAATCTGAAGTGCAGAAATGAGAAAGATTTAGGTCGCAGTGAACTTAAACGGCTTAATTTATTCAAGATGATCAAGGATGCACTCTTCATGAAAGAGTGCTTTATGGTTTTCTTACTAGTGCTTAAACTCATGTCTGTGCCTGCTTCAGGCACCCATTAGGAGTGAGCATATTCCACAAAGGTCACAGAATAACAGCACTTACAACATACAGAAAGAAATATATACTGCAAGCTATAATAAATGTTGCATTGGAGCAGGAAATCAATCCAGCTGAAGGCTCTCTCAGGCAGGGATTAAGGGAGAAAGAAAGATGTGGAAAGAGAATAAAAGTCAGGTGAGTCTAGTGTGGAAACGCTAACTTCCAGCACAGCGCTTCTTAGTCGGCATCCATGATTGCCAATCTCCTTGGGAAAGCAGAAAACACAAGTGGAGGAGAGGGTGAGGCAGCACTCCTCATCCTGAAGTCAGGACCCATAGCGCCTGTCAGCACCCGTTGAGCTGCTGCATCTTTTATGAGGAAAGCCCTGTTGCTTATTACAATATTTACAGACATTTAAAGATTGCAAAGCGGGTGTTTTTACTGCATGGCTCGGTGGCTTTCCCTCACAGGCCCTGACAGAGCTTTTTATTACATATTTGTTGCATTAAATCACTGGACAAACTGAAAATAGTCTAAGAATAGAATTCCCCCTGACTTTGTTTTAATATACTAAAATGGAATTGGTGTTTCTTTTAAAATTCTTAGAAAAGGGTTTCATTTCAATCGTAACCATTGAGGTCAAACTATCTAAATGTATGCATCAGAATATGATATAGAAAATGTATGTCGTCCAACAAAGGGAATAAACTGAGTCAACCCATTATGCTAAAGCCAGTATTTCACTATGACTATTATGTGGGGACACAAAATTGCAAGAAAATATGCAAATTTTTAGTTTGAGTCTGAATTGGAATCTATGATACTTTTGGAGGAGGTTGATATTTCCAGGTCACATTGAGCATATGACATGTCTGCATGCAAACTGTAACAGCTGTACGACTATGATGTAAAACCTTTTAGTCTCAAAGTGTCTCAATCATGTCTCAATTTGTTCACAGTTTAATCTCGAATATGTTTCTTGCACTTTCTGACTGACAGAAACTAAATTGAGAAATGTTTCCGACAGCTTTAAAGTGATAATATGCAGTTTTGCTTGTTTTGGGCTCCCTCTGGTGTCCGTTTTAAATCACTGCATTACACAAGTTAGCATATTGTTTCAGCTTAAAAACGCCTAAATCTAACTGTTGAAATGTCTCCTCAGCCTTCATAGCTTTCTACAGGAGCGGTTATTTACTCCTTCAAAGAAATCAGCTGTGTTCAAGCAGGGAGAGATTGAAAAAAATCAGGAATCATGAGCTAAAAACACTCCAGCGCTAGCATAACAGCTAGCCACTTTGGGTTAGCCTAACCCTCGTGAGACACGTGACTTCCTGGGTACCGTGACGGCGACGGAGATTTTGCAATCGTGGTATTCCGGATCTAATCACCAGATGGGGCTAAGTGACTTTTCATTAACTCTGTAAAGGGTCATATTAGCACAGACTGGCTCAAGGAAAAGATTTTAAAATATGAAAAATTTGCATATTATCACTTTAAAACAACTGACTGTTGAAACAAAATGAGTTTTGCACATTATTTTGAACATCCGGTGACACAAGAACGAGGCCCTGAGGCTCATATAGGAACATTGAGAAGCTTTGCAAACATTTCGAGACCTTTTGGAGACTCCCTCATGAATTTCTCTTGCGATTTAGCATCAACAGTCACAACCTACACCATTTCAACACTGAATTTAAATTAGCTAGCCTATTATACCATTTTTGTTGTCATGCATCTATGCAAAATAAGTTTGTGCCATAACTTTTGTGTCACTTATTAAATGATTCATTTACCTGCTCTGCTTTGACTGACAATGCAGTTTAGCTAAATGTGTCACCTGCAACAATTCTAAGCCTGCTGTTTGGTCAGAAGCTGTAAATCTCACTATATTATCATCAAGCTGCATCTTTTCCAACATTTGACGTAGAAAACAGTGCTAGAAATATATAAACTCATGCACAAAAATAATTTATGTTTGCAAAAGTTTGAGACTAAATCTACTGATTGTGAAACAGAAGTGTACAAATTTATCAAACTAAATCTGATGAATTAAAGTTAGCAAAAACATGATCAAGTCCAACGGCTAAACTGTCACAAGCAATATCAGTGATTTCCATGTTTTTGCAAAAAAGATTTCTTACATATAAATGGAATTGTAGCTGTTGTGATCTCACCAGTCTTGTTACAGTGAGGGAGCTTTTTTTTTTTTTGGGACAGAGCATGAAGAACAGGAACTACTGTCCACTAATTTGCGAGGATCGTACAGGCAGAAACACCAATTAAGTATTTTTAAATAAATACTTTCATACATGAAACTTGACAGTTGGATGTGTTTTAATTTTCCAAAAATCATATGAGACAAAAAGCACAGCCAGTGTGCGTTTCTATTTTAATAACGTTCTTCACACTAAAATTCACAGAAGCCCACGCCACCTCCCATATGAAACACATTCCCACGACGATACTAAGAATAATTTTCCATAATTAAATCTGCAATATTAACAGTGTGTTGTGTATGTACCATCCATGCCACATCTACAGCTTTGTCTATGATCTGTGAGTTTATCCCATCTGTTTCCTCAGAGGGGATGCTGTCCTACAGCACAGCCATGATCTTTGACACCTACCATAAGGCACACACATTATGGGGACGTGTAGATGGACCCACACTTGTAATTAAAGAAGGGAAAAAGATGCTTCCAAAATCCCAGAGCCTAATTTAATTAATGTCACAACCTTTACACTACAGCCTTTTTTGAGTCCCAAAATACCACATTATTTGTTTTTGTGCGTATGTTATGCATTATTCTGCTTTTTCCTCCCTTGGCTCAACTTTACTGGGAGAACTCAGAAACCCTATCCAACAGACCAGCTCAGAGAGAGGGGGGGAAAAATAAAAAAAAACTTGAATAAATATTTCATCAGATTATTCTGTGATTTAATGTGCTTCTGCTTGGCTGTGGTCTACGGCAATATCTCCATTTATAAATGCATTAACAGAATGATAGCCGACACAAGCTTAATATTGATATCGGGGTTGCCTTGGCCTGCAGATTGGAGCAGCGTAGGGATTGTTTGTCTGTCAGCTCAGCTGAATCATAAATGCTCCCTCTCTCTGATTTGATTGCGCGTTACTTAACTGCATGAGGGCAACTCATGGGATCTAATCTGTCCGGAGACATTTGCTTTCCATAAATACACGCACTTTTGTCGAGGCAGAGATGGTAATTCGGTAAAACGAACAAAACAGATGCAAAACAAAGAAGTTGTGCACACTTTAAAACAGCCTTAGTTCTGCATATATGCATAAAAGTCTAAAAGTGCTCTGTAACCATAGGCTAATTAGAGCCACAGGGAGAAGTTTCCACAGTTGTGATAAATTCAACATCAGGAAATCCTCTACCTATTAATAACAGTTGGGCGACAATAATTGGCAGGCCATCGACAGCGTGGGCAGAATTAATCATTTGAAGAGGCAGACTAGACTGAATTTTTAATTGGGAGAGGCAGCCACTGTTTAGGGAGGCAACCAACTGATCACCCAAGAGACTGCTGCTTCAGACAATGCGCATTTGCTAATCCTCTCGAGTCAAGTTATTATGGCCATGCATTATCATCACGCTTTACAAACTAATTCCGTGTTTTCCCCCGTGGATTACCAAGGGGAAAAATAGTTGCGCAAGGAAAAAGAGAAATATTAAACACGCACAGAATAATGCAAATGGATTGGGAATCAGAATGACAGAATGTGAAAATGCACGTGTGTCAATGCAGCTGTCCATCTTCGTCAGAGTGAATGTCCCCGTTTCTCCATCAGGATTCCATAATCCCATTCTGCTTAATAGCATGATTAAATATAAAAGATCACTGACATATTAGAGTTTTTGTTAATTGTGCAGCCAGGCATCGTTTCATTCTGGGACGTTTAATTTGGCTGAACTCTACTTATCTGGAATTAATTAGATGTTTGTGAGTTAATGAGTGAGGGTAAACATTCCGTTAGAAACGTGCATTTGGAATCAGATTCTCCTGTAGATCAGAGATCTCATCCAGCTGCATTTAGACGCGTTTTAACAGAAATAATCTCATTATTTCAATCCAGTTTATATAACAAGAAAAGTTTATTTTATTTTGTTGTGAGTCGATGAATTGAATTTTAAATTACAGCCTCACAGAGGGCAACAATCTCATCTGAATGATTAAAATTAAAAAATGTTCACTACATTTGAGTCAAAATGAAGAGGAATATGAGAGATAAACCAACTGTACAACGATCGAGCCACTCAGACTCTTATTATAACTTATTTCACCGGAATTACATAAAGACATTTTGTTGCATGTTTGTGGTATGGAAATACTTCTAGCTACATGTCTAAAAGGTGCCTATTTTTAAAAAATACATTTTTTTCCAACAAAATCGCAGCCAAATACTGCAATCGTTACGCAACTCTGGGCAATATTATTGTAGCATATGCACACACACACACTAAATAAACCCATCCTCATGATGTCAATACTGAAGAAGGATGATGCAGCAACTGCTGCATCATAGTTCATCTTTTTTTTCCTTTTTTTGTAAATACAGATGAAAGGTATCCATCTAGCCTCTCAAATAGTTCTTAATCTCACTTTAATCTTTTTACAAAAACGTCATACATGACATGCAACATGTTTAAAAATGGCATTTACATTACTGCTACAGATCGTCGTTCCTAAATGTCACCACAACGAATGACTCAGCTCCAAACAGCCCCCACAAGTTCAAGATGAAGGTCCAGTAAGGGGCTGAAAATGGAATTGAGTCATTTCTGAAACACAGATCAGAATAGATCTTTAAAGAACAATTTGAATCTTTAGAAGTAGCTTTCTGTGATAAGATTATCAATTAATGCCAGCTTTTTGGATGAAAGTATGCAGATGACACCACCCTCATCGGTCTCATCTCAGATGGGGACGAGTCTGCATACAGGAGAGAAGTGGAACGTCTGGCGTCCTGGTGCAGCGACCACAACCAACAGCTGAACACCCAGAAAACAGTGGAGCTGATTGTGGACTTCAGGAGAGTGTCAGCTCCGTCACCCCCACTCACCCTGATAGACACCCCCATCACAACTGTGGACTCCTTCCACTTCCTAGGAACCGCCATCACCAGTGACCTCAAGTGGATAACAACCATCAGCTCCCTCACCAAGAAGGCTTGTTCTTCCTGCGGCAGCTGAAAAAACTGAAGGTTCCGACCATGATGATGGTCCAGTTCTACACGGCCATCATGGAGTCCATCCTCACCTCCTCCATCACTGTGTGGTACGCTGGGGCCACCGCCAGAGAAAAGCACAGACTACAGCGTGTTGTACGTTCTGCTGAGAGGGTGATCGGCTGCAGCCTTCCATCACTCCGTGACCTGTACGTCTCCAGGTCTCTGAGGCGTGCAGGTCGTATCATAGCCGACCCCTCCCATCCAGGTCATGGACTGTTTGAGACACTCCCTTCAGGCAGGAGGTTGAGGTCCATTCGGACACGAACCTCCCGCCAAAAAGACAGCTTCTTCCCCTCTGCTGTTGGTCTCTTGAACAGTAAATAGTTAAGCAGCTCTGCAGCACTTACTATTTACTTTAGCTCATGTCTCCGCTTATTGTTATTATTATTAATATTTCTTGGTTCTTCTTTATTTTTATTTTCTATTTTCAATTAACCTTATTATGTTTGTTTGTATGTTTGCACCAAATCATCGAGTCAAATTCCGGGTAATGTGAAACTTCACTTACTTGGCAATAAAAAGAATTCTGATTCTTTTTGAACAACCTCAGTTTAAAGAAACAGTGATCCTTTCTGATCATGAGCTAACAGCTAGTCACAAAGGGACCACTTCCATAAACTGCATTTCTTGCTGAAATGTTTTATATAAACCTTGACGCTAAATGATTATTTACATAGAATTATGTCATTTTCATCAGCAACTATGATAACATTTTATTTATAGAGCACTTATAAAAACAGCAGCGTGGTTGACGGAAGTGCTGCACACAAAATGCATAAAATGCTGCACATGTTTTTAAAAATGTTAGAGGAAATATCTGTAAATCGTCTAGTCAAAATGTCTTATTTCTGAGGAAATGTTCATGTCATTTGAAAGCGTGCCAAGGTTTAAACTAGTGTCTTTGCACGAGCTGATTCATTTATAATTGTTTTAAGAAAATCCACTGACGAATTACAGAGTTAATCACCATTTCTCAACTGAGGTTGGTTATGTCAACCCACTTCTGAAAATATGAACCATCAATGTCAAAAATTATTATTTTAACCCATCAAATCCACAACCTTGACCCTTGGAATGGTTGTTTTAGGCTCTATATTGTAAACACAGTCATCATTTAAAGAAAAATGTTGCATTTGTTCAAGAATTTTTGGAAACAAAATTAAAGTTGAGCTGAACCATTGATGGATGGTGATGATGACGTGTCCCCTGCGTGGGCCGAGGAAGGGGAGGATGCTGTGAACTGGGTTCCAATCTGCACACTGGGCTATATTCCTAACTTTATCCGGCCTATATGGGAGATGGACGTTGTCACCGTGCTGCCTATAGATAGAGAGCTGGGTGGATCTCCATCCCCCCTTCCTTCCATTTCAGCAGAGCGCGCGCACCATCACGATCTCCGTGGCGACGTCCGTCATCTTGTGACAGCTCTCGCGCCCTTTGGAGACGTTGTAGAATTAAACAGATTTAAAGCTTTGACGGGTTTGCACCGCTCCACTCCCACACGGAGAGATGTTAAAGAAAGCATATGAATGAATAAATGATGCGCAAAAAGATGGGACAGGCATAAAGGGGGGCGGGGGGCTTTTTAAAAATGCATCCTTTCCGAGCGCGTCTGCCCCACTTAGGAGCGCGTTAAGGAAATACAACACTAGAATAAAACCAATAAAGGTGGAAGAAAGCAGCCACGGTGTTTATTCCTCTCTAAAAATGTGATTAAACTTGTGTTTTGGCGTAAAGCGATCATAATTTGGATAAATAACGATGAAATCAAAAAACCAAGAACAAGACAAAACGTGAGGAGTGTTCACATTCAGATTTGTAAAAAGGTAAACATCTACACACATCAGGTAAAAACGTGCAGCTGACAGACTAATCGTTACGCCTCTGCTCCTCGGGTTACCTTTGTGCATGCCGGTGTATCGGTCCTTGAGAACTGTCAGTTCGTGGATTTTCCCAAACTGTTCAAACAGGGGTTTCAGGTCTTTTTCTTCCAAGTTCCGCGGTATCTGCCCGATAAACAGCTTAATGGCATCTTGGTCTTTCATGTTGCCGCTCTCCGGATGAATTGAAATGGGTTCTGACCCGTTCATGGGTTTCGGAAATGTGATCTGAGGGTACTGGTGCTGATGTGGGATTAGTAGTAATGGTTGGTGGGTCGGTGGAGCCCCCGGTCCGGTGAAAACCAGGCTGGAGTGAGCGGGCTGGGACTGCTGTGGATGGTGCTGCCTTCTTGTTTCAGTCTGAGTGAATCTGGCCATTCTGAGCTGGGAGCAGAGTGGATAATAATGACAACACACACACACACACACACACACACACACATACACACTGTGAGAGAGCAAGCACTCAGCTGGAAACCAGGCTGACTTTCTATCCGACACACCACGCACCCGCACACACAGTAAGAGCAGGGAGAGGGGGGCGGGGGGGCGTGATGGAGGCGGAATGAGCGCGCTGAGGCGTTATCACACGCTCTGGAGCGACACCCAGTGGTGGGATGGGAGAACAGCGACAACAATCAGCAGCCTGCTCAGGGTTTAACTGTTCTTTTAAGAAACTACGGAAGCCCTGGAAGGCAAGTCTTTAAAAAATAATAATTTCTGAGTTTGACTTTTTTTTTTTAACTTTAATTACAGATTTTTTTTAAACTTAAATTTTATGACTTACATGCAGATTTTATGACTTTAGCAATTTTTTTATTGCGTTTTATTGAAGAAGAAGAAAAAAGGAGCCCTGAAATACAACAACAAAAAAAGAAAATTATATTTTGATGTGATTTTTTTAAATTTATTTATTTATTTGTTTCCATTTCAAGACTCAGCAAAAATGTTTTTGGTTTAAACAATATTGGGGAAAAACTTTATTGAAGCTTTTTGTCTTCACCAATAACCATTTTGTCTGCTTTTAAATCATTAGTGAAGAGAGGAAAAGGTTTAGACTATAGCCTCTTATTTGCTTGCCTATTAGGGTTTCTGTAAAATTCTGATATTAGTATGTTTTTTGTTTTTTCTAGAAGAACCTTCACTTTTATGGCAACACAACAGAAAAACATGTTATTCTAATAATTCATTCCAGTGAGATGTGGAAAAAGTACACTTGCACTAATATAGTTAAATAAAAACTAGGGGTGTCCGATATTATCGGTAGACCGATAATATCGTCCGATATTGGCATTAAAATGTAATATCGGAAAATATCGGTATCGGTTTTTTGTAATGACACACATAACCTTTACATACCATGCACATGTTATACATCAAACTCTTCAGCTAATTCTCCTCTTTCTCAAAATGTAAAAATATAACAAATCTGATGTATAGTTTTTGAGATACTTGTATTTATTTGGCACACCTTACATTAAATCCTGTGGATTCAGCATTTCCCAGCCAACCTTGAACGCAACATCTATCGGCAAACCTTTGATGACATCATCGATCCGCGACATTACTTGTCTAACTTGAAATTGAAGCAGTTGTCATATTTTGCACAGATAATATTTAAAGTTTATGTATGCATGATAGGACGTATGGGATGTTGATTACCTAAAAATGATTTCGTTTTCCTTTTTTTTTTATGAGGGGTACCCCGCTTATATCGGTATCGGTTTATATCGGTATCGGAAATTAAGAGTTAGACAATATCGGATATCGGTAAAAAAGCCTATATTGAACATCCCTAATAAAAACCATCTTCAAGGTTATATTAAAGGAAAGTGGAGGTGTTGCAGGCATTTTTGTCCCTTACAGGAAGATGTCCCTGCACAGTCTGCAGGTCTGGATGGTAGTTTTTTTTTCTCACATCTAATTGAGCCAAGAATCAGGCTACAGTGAGTGTTGAGAGGGGATCAATAAACCTTTACACACTTTGACTGTAAATTTCAAGTACAGCTTTAATGAGTAGATAGTTAAAATTGAATCGAAGTCCATCCGTCATTCAGTTAAAGAAAAAAAAAATCTGTCATAGAGGTCGAGTTTAAACGAGAAGGCAGTGCAGTCTTTGCTTCAGTCACGTGACATTTAAGAGAAACAAAAACAAAGGATGCACATTTGCTTCGAAAAACAATAATCACGCAGGAGTTAAAATTACAGTTTGAAAAATATCACGCTATTACAACGTCTTTAATCCCCCCCCCTAAAAAAAAGCATTCAGAAAAAGCAACTTAGAACATGTTTTGCTTTAAATTGCATTACTGAGCTTAGTTTTTATGAATTGACTGTTTTTCTTTTGACTCCAATTAAAGATCATGGTGTCGTCTCCACGTTTGCCTTTTTTCAGTATCACTCATTAGATTCAGTCTGTAGCATTTGGAGGTTCATAATCATAGTTTTTTTTCTCTAAGAAGGCAGGCTGCAGTCTTTTGTCCAAGACTAAACCACAGAAACATCCTAAATTATAAATTCTACACATCCTAAGTTAAATCTACCAGAACACTCTGGGATATCTTCATTCCCAGAACTTTCTTCCAGTCTCAAGTGTCCTGATAAGATCTTTTCAATATGCTGCTCTAGCTCCCTGGAATCAGCTGCAGAATGACTTAAAAAGCAGATCTCCTCTTTGGACACTTTTGAGGAGTTTTACTTGGAGACAAGTACATCTGGTTGTAAATGCATGTAAAATTTGTGTTTTTCTGCTTTTATGCTTGTAATTATATTTTGTGCAACATGGATTTTTATCTTGAGTGTTTTCTAGTTAATGAACAGTTGTACTAATAGAAAAACTCATGCATTTGCAAGAATATAGCTCAAAATACATGCTATAGAAGTTTAGTACAAAACCAGTTGGGATTTTGTAAAATACTTATATTATTCTTACTTTTTTGCATTTTTATATACATTTTTATTTGATTTTTTTTACCTTTAACAAGTGATTGGCAGATCAGATTTTATATTCTCTATAACTTATTAAAGCATGCACTAAAATTATTATTTAAAAACTACAAAACAAAGCCTGAACTATACAGAAATGTTTTGAAAGTTATACACTTCTACTTTACATTAATTTTACTTTATAAAATTAGTATTGTCATGCAAATTTTAATGATTATTATGGTATAACCTGTAACACTTCAAATAAAAATAAATAAAAATGCCCCTTTAAAAACAATATTACTTTTTTTATAGAATATTTCATTGCAATGATGACTTCACAAATACAGAGCAACTTTAGCAGATTAAACTAAATCATTATTCATCAACATGTAATTTTAAAAAGGTCTACTTTAAGGAATATTAGATTATTTTTTAACTACTTCATGCTGAAATCATTTTTTCCTCACTGGAATTTGAAAATTGCAAAGAGTTTTCCGACAGGCTGCAGAGATGTTGTCGGTTCTCAGCTTATCGAGGGACCAGCAAACATTAACGATAATTAAGAGACTTTTACTGTAAATGTTTATCCCACAAACTGCAGGCTAAACTCCCATGACAGTGTTTATTTGCATCATTTTCCATCTTTTTGCAGACACTGTCAATAGCACTTAGATTTAAACTCTTAATGGGAAAAAAAAAGGGAAAAAAGGACACGTCCAATAAAGCAAATGCAATAGGCACGTTTCCAGCTCGGCCACAAACCACCCTTTAAATAAAACACATCTGCCGGACAGATTTCTAATTACGGCCTATTTAACAGTGGATTAAATGAAGTGATATACTGTCTGTGACGGCGGGATCAAGGCTGCAAGGTGAATCGATACCACCGCCTTCTGCTGCTTCTCTGACTGTGAAGGAACATCAGCACAGGGGTGCCCTCCCACAACTTCCCTAGATCTGCACCAGGATGGAAAAGACTGATCCTCTGCTTTGGCGTCCAGCAGGTTCAGGGATGATTAGTTGGGATGAACAAACATTTTTTAAATTGTTTTCTTTGGGATGGACAACTGTATTGAGCTCTGCATATTTTTTTCTTAAGCACAATAAGTGGAGGTATAAAGCAGGAGTACACATTGACCTTTCTGCCAATAAAACAGTAGGCGGTTGCTTCATACACACAATGCATTTTAAGTGTAAACTTTCAAAATGGGGATGGAATTCTTTGAAGCAGCAGCAAGTTCCTGTAACTGAAAATAAAAACCTGTTTGTTTTCAAAGTGCTATTGTGCTCTTTATTCATTCTGCTATAAACGTATTGATTCAAAGAGGCAGGGTTCTTGCTGAATGTGGCGGGGCCATCTGAATGGGAACTGGCAGGGACCGGAGTCGAAGCGATCGGCGGATGGCTCAGCGTGTTGGCTCACTTACATTTCTAGTTTAACAAAACAAGTGCAGAGCAGCTCATATTGAATCAGAGTATAGTGAGCTGTCGTGGCTCTGCAGCCTCCGAGGGAGGTTCAGTGGCTATTTTTAGGGATGTGGTCAACGTAGGGTAGGGGGAGGAGATGGGGGGGGGGTATTGAGGACTTCCAGTTCATGGTTTTTTTATTGACCAAAGCCATTAGTGTTTCAACAAGCTGAAGGCAGAGACAAGAAATCTATAAAGGTCACACTGTTGGTGCGAACTAAAAAGTTACATACAATTTAACTTGCTGCCGTTTATTCTGCAGCTTGTTAACCGGCCTGGACCCTCACAGGGAGGCAGCTTGGTTTGATCTGTTCAGCTTGGGAGGCTTTTAAGGACCAGAGGGAGACTCTAGACTCACAATGGGAATCATTTGTCTGTAGAGTTTAGACACACGCGAGGCCGGATGTAGGCATGGGCAAGGGGGGGCATTGCCCCCCCCAAATTCTACGACTGCCCCCCCCAAATGCGATTGCATGCAGAAATAACAAATTTAAAAAATATTTCAGTGAAAAATGGTCAGAGTGAGCGCTCTCTTCCGTTTGTCCTCATTCAAAGTAGCTACTGATGAATGACACAGAAAGAAAGAAAAAGAAAAAAGAACAAAAAAACAAAAAAGAACAAAAAACACAAAACAAACTAAAAAACACAAAAAGAACAAAAAACACAAAACAGAACAAAAAACACAAAAAAGAACAAAAAACACAAAAAGAACAAAAAAACAAAACAAAACACACAAAAAAACACAAAAAACAAAAGAAAAAACACAAAACAGAAAAAACAAAACAAAAAACACAAAACAGAACAAAAAACACAAAATGAACTAAAAAACACAAAAAGAACAAAAACACAAAAAAGAACAAAAAACACAAAAAGAACTAAAAAACAAAACAAAAAACAAAAAAGAACAAAAAACAAAAAACACAAAAAGAACAAAAAACAAAAAACACAAAAAGAACAAAAAACAAAACACAAAAAGAACAAAAAACAAAACACAAAAAGAACTAAAAAACAAAACAAAAAACACAAAAAGAACAAAAAACAAAACACAAAAAGAACTAAAAAACAAAACAAAAAACAAAAAAAGAACAAAAAACACAAAAAGAACAAAAAACAAAACACAAAAAGAACAAAAAACAAAACACAAAAAGAACAAAAAACAAAACACAAAACACAAAAAGAACTAAAGAACAAAAACAAAACACAAAAAGAACTTAAAAACAAAACAAAAAACACAAAAAAGAACAAAAACACAAAACGAACTAAAAAAAACACAAAAAGAACTACAAAACACAAAAATAACTAAAAAACAAAACAAAAAACACAAAGAAGAACAAAAACACAAAAAAGAACAAAAACACATAAAAGAACAAAAATAACCAAAAAACAAAACAAAAAACACAAAAAATAACAAAAACACATAAAAGAACAAAAATAACCAAAAAACTAAACAAAAAAACACAAAAAGAACAAAAAACACAAAAAAGAACTAAATCCCAAACACAAAACAAAAAACAAACAGATGAGGTCAGCCTCATCAGGGCATCAGCCAGTGTCCTACTTGTGCCGGTCCCAAGCCCGGGTAAATGCAGAGGGTAGGGATCAAATATGAACATAAATCTATGGATAGAGGAACTGATATGATGATGGTGTAGTTTTTGATGCATTTAAGGGATTGGAGGGATGTGATGACCAAAACATTCTTAGCATGTCCAGACTCACCTCCCCTTGATATTCTACCTGCCCCCCTTACTGGGGCTGGCTAGATCCGGCCCTGGACACACGCGTTGCTATTATCTAAGAAAAAAGACATCTTAAATGATTGAAATAAATGTATGACAAAACAAAGGCAGTGTGCATAAGGATGCTATCTTGTAATCTTTGTTCCTAAATCTGGATCCCAGGAGAAAGCTCCATTCTGCTTGGGCGGGCATGGCGCCATTCTAAAAATGCAGTCGTATGTTAATAAGAGGTATGAGTTTGAAGCGTCCCTTGGTACCGGATACGCCGCTGCACTCAGGCTGTGCATTGCACAGCATGTTTGTTCAGCTGTGAGGCGTTGTTAAAGAAAATTAGGGTGCGATGTGATGACGGCATGACACAGTGGAGACGGATTCACGGACCGGTGACTTAGCAGACTGATGTGATGTGATGAGACCAGACTGTGCCACACCTTTGCTCTGCAGGCCTCAGGTCTCCTAACTGAAAGTAGCATAAAGTCTTTGATATTGATCTTTTCTACTGAGAAAAAGCAAGTCGGCATGTGTTTCCTGATGTTTAACCACTCACAGTGACCTTAAAAGATCAGCATTATTTTTCTAGCTTTCTTTGTTTGACTTTGTTTCTCCAACTAGCTAGGGGAAAGTTCACAGCTGTAGAATTTAGTAATTCTGTCCCAAATTTATGGATTGATTTTTTATTACCGTCTTCACTGACGGCAACTTTTGAAATATTCTTAATAACTGCAGTTAGATTTAAAAAGCACATCTGACATCAATAAGAGCAGCGGTCTATAATACAAGTATATTAACTGGCAACGTGACAATACCAGTAACTTTCATTATGAAAATATTTATGATCACATTGATGATCAAATTGTACCAGATGAAAATTTGTTTTTGTGTCTAAATCTGGCATATTTACATGGTAAACCTATGCACTCACCCTTTTTTGGAGGGGAAATCATTAAAATAAAAACTGTTAAACATGACTTGTAAGATTATAATGATCTAAATATTCTGAGAGAGAATAATTCTCTTTAAGCCCAGAAGATGTTGCCTTAAAGCAGCACATCTTTTCCTCTCAGTGTGTCTTCAGGGGTCTCCTCAGCGCATCATCTAAACCCATCTGTCCTCTACATCCTCTACTCTCCCAATCAGCTTCATGTCCTCCTTCACTGCATCCATAAATCTCCTCTTTGGTCTCCTGCCTGGAAGTTCCCGCCCAAACATCCTCCTACCAATATATTCACTATCCCTCTTCTACATGTCCAAACCATCTCAGCCTGGTCTTTCTGATCTGATCTCCAAAACATCCAACATGTGCATGGACTCATTCCTGATCATCTCTGCTACCTCCTGTTCTGCCTCCCGTCTTCTCCTCAGTACCACAGTTTCTACAGCATCATGGTCTCACCAGCGATCATCATGGTCCATGGAGATTCCTGCTTAACTTCATCTGTCATCATCTTAGTAAATAAGGGTCTCAAAACATCCTTGATGCATTCCCACCTCCACCTAGAACTCCTCTGTTAACCTACAGCTCACTTTACAACTGGTCTACAGCCCTCATACACACCACTCTATAATCCTCTGTCACTCCAGACTTAATACCACAGCTCCTCTATCGGTATCCTGTCATCTGCTTTCTCTAGATCTACAATACAATGCAGCTCCCTCTGACTTTCTCTGTATTTCTCCATCACCATACTGCATCTGTTATGCTCTTACTTGGCATTAAACCACTGCTGCTCACAACTCCTGCCCTTAATCTAGTTTATACCACTTTTTTCCCCCTTATGTCTCAACTTTATTTCTCTGTAGTTGCCACATCTCCCTTGCTCTTAAAAACTGAAACCATTAAACTTCTCCTCACACTTCTATTTCTCAATAGTTGTCCCTCCTTGTTTTTAGGCATCCTTCCCATCTCAACAACCTGTAAACATCAGTCTCTCCCCTTTTACTTTCTAACCTAACATACAATTCATCAGCTGCCCTTTGCTATCTTCATCTTCTGCCTCATCTCCCAGTACTCCTGTCTATTCTCTTCAGTCCTCACATTGTCCTTTTTTTTTTTTTTTGCCAACTTTATTTTTTGGGAATTCTTTAGCAGCACAAATATCCTGCACAAAAAAAGCTGTTAGTTTTAACTGAAATGCTTCATCCCGCAAGCAATACGGTCCCTAAACCAGATCAATACTCAGAAATAATCATCCTTGCACTACATGCACATTTGCACAAAATTGCACACTCCATAATCATTCCATTTATTTCCATTTCCATCTTCCTTTTTAATATATTAACATTGTTATTTACATAGGTTTTTACATTCCTTATGTATATATTTTGGTAATGTTATATTTTGTTCTATTTTTTAAGCTAAACTTAGCCTTATTTTATCTATTTTATTTTATTACACCTTTTTATTTCTTGTTTCTTATACATTTTTTGGGTTCAATGGCAGTCGTACAAGCATTTCACTGCATATCGTACTGTGTATGTGACAAATAACAGTTGAATTTGAAACTAATTTATTCAGTGAAAAAAAAAATCACCAACCTATACAGTAGATAGAAAACATTTAATCAAAGCACATTAAGTAATTGCTGATCATTTACTAATTTTTGTCAACTTTGTTTTATCTCACGCTGCTAAATGTGTGTATTGATTTAAAGTGGCTTTGAAGAAAACCTGCCACGTTAAACAGCTGGCTGGAGCTCTTTAAATGTGTACTTACACATTCTAACCACCAGATGGAAGCCATGCTACACTATTATGTTGTTTTTTTCTCTTTAAATCTGTGTCTGAATGACCAACCACTGATAAAATATTGTCACCATCCCTAAAGGTTTGTCCTAAATCCCACAAACATCATCCAAGAAAACACAATGAAACAGAAACAACAGGCGAGACTCAGTCATTTCATCTTTTCATCATCTGATGCATTGACTGATTTCTGACAACTTGCATAAAATGTTCCTGGAAAGCAGACATTTTGTTCTAAAACTACCTACAAGGTAACTGAGGTATGTAAAAGTTTATTTTTAGAGTTATAACCTCTTAAACATAGTAAAGTGGTGATACCATCACTGTCTCTTCTATTAAAGTGATAAATTATAGGATTATACCCTCTTATGAAACACAACAGAGACTGTAGTGGGACATTGTGATCATTAACTAAATATTTATAAATCTCTTGATGTTAAAAACATTGTACTTTTGCACATTGTATAAAAAATAAAACTCATTTGTTATCCTTTGGCTCTACATTTCGTCTTTTCTGGATATTTAGTCATGTTTTGTTTCATTTTTTTCCCTAACAGTCATTAAAATAAAATCAAAAAAACAAGTCAAATTTTGATAAAATGCGAAAAATCTGAAATTCTGTTTTGCAAAGAGATGCAGGATTAATTTTCTGGAAGCCAAAATTAAATATAAAAAGGGGAGAAATATCATTAAATGAATCAGGGGTTTTATTTAAGCCATCTTTCCAGATCCCCTGATTTGGCCCATAGGGGGCAGTATTCTATCACAGGTTACATTTAATATACATCAGGACTAAACCTGATTCTCATCAATGAGGAATTTTGTATTTCAGTCACAATCCCCATATTTTTTATGCCTGTGAATAAAGCTGAGCCACCGAGAGGAAATGCAAAAAAATATAAATAAAAATAAATCTGATAAATATGCCAGGATGTATTTTTCTTTGCCATACATAGAAATATATATATATATACACCTCAGTATTGCTAGAGCCTCTGGATAATTGAGAAGAATTTATATTTGTTCCTTTCAGTTTTTCACATGAATGGAATCAAATAAGAAAATATTTTATCAAGTGATTATAAAAGCAACATTACAGAGGGAATAGTAAAAAGAAGTCTACCACTTTTCTTTATTTTCCTTTTCTCAAAGCGAGCAGACAACAGAGGTCTTTTATGACAGAGATTTGATCAAAAGACTTCATGCAGCCTTTGTGTTGACCCAGAAGGCACAACAGAGAATCGCTGCAAATTAGACATTTGTCACGTTGCAGGTCTGATGTGCTAATAGTCTCAGTGTCAGACCTTGGGTTTTATTTTGTTTGCTTGGAAGATGTTCTATTAGACACCTCAGAAGTCTTTTGCTCACTGATAAGAGCCACGTCTCATTTGGATGTCAGGGACGGTTGAATAAACTTGTAAAATTAAAACCTTTTTCACCACACCTGTCAGCCAAGCTATCCTTTCACATCTCATGTTTTTGGATTGGTTAATTTCTAATAATGAGCATCAGCTAGAGGTCTTGCATGGTGTTTTTGTCACAGTTGCTGCTTTGATAAATCTCAGTGCTTTCACGTGCATATTTTCCTCCTTCTAGCAACTTTTGATTAGAAATGCACCAGCCCCTATTTTACATTTTTTCCAGGATACTAAAGGAAACATGAGAGAGAGGGACGGTCAAATGAAAAATGAATGCTTTACCAAATGTCATATCAACTCGTCAACAGCAGCAGAATTAATTCATTATGCAGGTTTAGCTTTTTATTTCCTCTTCAGGCCTCACGACGTCACAGACTGAATTAAAAAGAAAACTTCTCAGATTTGAAATTGAAATGGTTTGACATACACTCACTTAATGGAAAAAAGAAGTATGTTCTAGTAACAGAAAATCAAATGTGTGGCTGCTACTTTCCAGACACCTTCAAATTAATATGTCGCAGTTCTGTCAGACTTCCACCCCCCTGGAGGCTTCGGTGAGAACGCTACATGGATCCACTCTGCTCTTATGAGTCCCAAAGAAAGTTTTACAGCAAAAACTGAGTGCATTTTATCATTTCATTTAATAAAGGTTGTCAGTGGGGAGATTGTGTTCAGACTTTTTGGTGCATGCGTAGAAAACCATAATTTAGAAATGAATCATGTACCCAAAATATTCTTTATAAAAAAAAGTGTTCAACAAACTCTCCTTCATAGCATTTAGATTGTTCTTTTTCAGCACTCAGTCATTCTATTGCATATGGTTTCAGACGAGGCCGGATGTAGGCATGGGCAAGGGGGGGCATTGCCCCCCCAAATTCCATGACTGCCCCCCCAAATGTGATTGCATGCAGAAAAAACAAATTTCAAAAATATTTCAGTGAAAAATGGTCAGAGTGAGCGCTCTCTTCCGTTTGTCCTCATTCAAAGTAGCTACTGATGAATGACACAGAAAGAAAGAGAAACAAAAAACGCAAAAAAGAACAAAAAGACACTACAAAAAACCAAAAAAGAACAAAAAACCACTACAAAAAAGAACAAAAAACCACACAAAAAAGAACAAAAAACCACACAAAAAAGAACAAAAAACCACTACAAAAAAGAACAAAAAACCACTACAAAAAAGAACAAAAAACCACACAAAAAAGAACAAAAACACAAAAAAGAACACAAAAAACAACAAAAAACACACAAAAAAGAACAAAAAAACCACACAAAAAAGAACACAAAAAACCACACAAAAAAGAACACCAAAAACCACACAAAAAAGAACACCAAAAAACCACACAAAAAAACCACACAAAAAACCACACAAGAAAGAACAAAAAACCACACAAGAAAGAACAAAAAACCACACAAGAAAGAACAAAAAACCACACAAGAAAGAACAAAAAACCACACAAGAAAGAACAAAAAACCACACAAAAAAGAACAAAAAACCACACAAAAAAGAACAAAAAACCACACAAGAAAGAACAAAAAACCACACAAAAAAGAACAAAAAACCACACAAAAAAGAACAAAAAACCACACAAAAAAGAACAAAAAACCACACAAAAAAGAACAAAAAAACCACACAAAAAACCACACAAAAAAGAACAAAAAAACCACACAAAAAACAAACAAAAAAACACACAAAAACCGAAAAAACCACACAAAAAAACGAAAAAACCACACAAAAAACAAAAAAACAAAAAAGAACAAAAAAAACACACAAAAAAGAACACAAAAAAACCACACAAAAAAGAACACAAAAAAACCACACAAAAAAGAACAAAAAAAACACACAAAAAAGAACACAAAAAAACAAACAAAAAAAGAACACAAAAAACAAAACAAAAACCACAAAAAGAACAAAAAAACACAAAAAAGAACAAAAAAACACAAAAAAGAACAAAAAACACAAAAAAGAACAAAAAACACAAAAAAGAACAACAACAAAAAACAACAAAAAAACCCAAAAGAACAAAAAACAAAACAAAAGAAAAACCGATGAATTCAGCCTCAACAGGGAATCAGCCAGTGTCCTACTTGTGCCAGTCCCAAGCCCGGGTAAATGCAGAGGGTAGGGATCAATCCATAAATCTATGGATAGAGGAACTGATATGATGATGGTGTAGTTTTTGATGCATTTAAGGGATTGGGGGGTGTGATGACCAAAAATGTCTATGTCCA
>SSNR01000011.1:1582678-1693752 GCA_006937965.1 Callopanchax toddi
GGGGCTGGCTAGATCCGGCCCTGTTTTCAGCACTATATTATACAAAAATAATAGAATATAAATCTAAAATACCAGGACGATAAATCTGACAAATCATTTATCTTGTAAAAATAATTAAAATGATCAGTTGTGCATCAACAACCTTTGTTAGAAGGCGAGCTTCAACCTTCAACCTTCCGTTTTCTAGGTTAATGGTCCTGCTGTAATAACACTCGTGGCTCGGCTGAAAGAGCAGACTGTCCACTAATTATGAGGTTGATTGTTGAAATCTTTACTTCATAAAAAATGTCCCTGATTGCTTTTATATGTGTTTGGATGAATGAGGAGTATTAAGTGCTTCACTAAACAAGAAAGGGTTAATTTATTGCTTTGGTTTTATGGCATTATTTTCTAAAACCACAATAATACAATTGTTTGGGTTTTTTTTATTCTAGAGATTTCTCCTTTTTTAAATCAAGAAATATCTGACCTCAATTCCATTTCTTTTTGGGGGGGGACATAATGTCTGTGTTTATTATAAAAAATATAGTTTTAAATTTTCTGGATCTGATGACATGAAAACAAAAACAGGTAAGAAAGCAAAGCCTTCGTTTTATTTTTATTGTTTAAATCCTTTTAAACATATTTCTACAGAGTTTCAGTTTGTCATCTTGCAAAGCAATTTGAAAATGTTTTTTACCCTTTGGTGCCATGATGACCCATCAGATAACAAAGCAATAACGATTGCATAATGCCTCTTAGTCACGACAAGAGACTCAAACAGCCATTTACATCCTCTCTGTTCAACTGCTGCTTCATAAAAGCTCCATTTTTTCTCCTCCTCAGGTGTTTGACAGCTGACTGTTTGTGAGGTTAATTAAGGTAAACTATTACATCTTCAAGACCAACGTGACATCAGTTACTGATGTAATCATGATTACAGGTGGTGACCTTGTATTATTCATAGGATCATTTTAAAAAGAGGTGAAAGTTGAGGGCATGTGTCCAAATTGTGGCTGAGTAATGTTTATGCAGCCCTTTGCTGTAAAAGGTTAAACAATAATAATAACAAAGTTATGAAAAGTACAAATATTTTACTTTCATTAGATCACCTTTTTCATTGAATTTCCCTCAGATGACTAGGAGGTCTCAACTAGGCTAATCTGTATAAATAAAAAGGAGAAATGAAATAATTTCATGCTAATTAGGACTCCTCACTGACAGATTTATGAAAACCATTCATTAAACCTGACAAAATACAGCATGCATTACTGAAGAAGAGTAACTCATATAACCCATTCTTGTTGCTGAAAAACATTTTCAAACTAGAAAACACTCAACCCATTAAACCCCGTGAGACAATTTTTAGATGTACAATAATATACAGATTGTATTTGTAGAAATCAATTAGTAAATACTGCATGGTTATTATGCTGCTGAAGCAGATCATTTTTAAAAGTGCACCCATTATTTGAACCATTTCATCCAGTGAAGGTCAAGGGGAGCCAATGCTCATCTCCAGCAGTCATGGGGCTGGAAGATTTCAGCACATTAAAAAAAAAAACATGGACACCCCTGGATTAGAGGAACAGTAAAAAGTTTTTCCTTCCAATAAACAAAGTGGTTGAAATGATGGACAAATGCAAACTGATTTGAGTTTTAAATAATTTGAAGAAAAATGTGACTTTTTTTGCTAATATGTTCAGATTGATGGTTCACTGTCTAATATAAAGACCGAAATATGTTAGCTTTGTCGTCCAAAACATTTAAAGTTGGTGCATGCATCTCCAAAATCAGAAAATAGCACAAAACCTCCTTCCAGTTCATCTGTCTGGTTTGGGTGGTTGAGGATCCAAATGTAGGGAAGGCAGGTGAGGAGGCAAGGACAGAACTCAAAAATGTTTAAAACAGAAAGTAAAGGCATCAAACTACAAACGAAACCCAAGGAAACTCATGATAGGACTTACCAACTAACAGAGAAGCAGTTCTGGCTCACAGGGAATAACTGGATCTGAGAGGGACAAACAACCTAGAGGGGATGGTAATCAGTGGGATGAGGAACAGCTGGGTTGAGAGAAAAACACTGAACTGAACTCAAAGATTGTGAAAAAAAATCAAAAGACCTGATCAGCTACAAATGCTCATCTTTTTCTAGAGTCTTATTCTGGAATGTTTAACACAGAAATAAACAGCAGTGTTCATATTAAAACATGTTATTGTTATAGAAATAATGTGCATGTCTGTTAAATATCATTTAACATCCATCATGTCCATTATGGTTATGTTCGGTTTGTGTGGAGGGCCCAAGATGCAGGGATGAGAAGGAGCAGCAGCAAACACAGGTAATAATCCAAAAAAGGTCATTTATTGAAGATGACAATGGCAGACAAGGAAGACAAATGACACAGTGGGATCCAACAGTGAATGAAAGGAACTGAACGGTCTAAATAGGGAGGGAGCTAATTAGTACAGAATTTTATATCAGTTGTCAGTTTAGATGTATAGATGGTAAAAATATGGGTCTGTGTTTCTGCAATGTCTTATAACTTATAGTGAAATGGAATAAAATGTAAGAAAACTAATGACAAAAGTGAAAATGAATAGCAAAATTGTGTGATAAGTACATTTTAATGTGTTAAATTAACACTATAAGTGAGTTAAAAGAACACCATTTTGAGTTAGTAATGCACTCTCGTGAGTTTTTTTAAAAGTATTTTTTTAACTTGGTTAAGTGTTAAAAAAACACTATACAGTGTCAGAAAATAACACTGTGTGTTAAAATTTAACACTGCGATAGGGTTAAAATATTAACACTACTCAAAGTGTAAATTTAACACTGAGCCGGTGAGAATTATATAAACACCAGCATAGTGTTAAGTTTAACACTATAGGTGTCAAATTAACACATCCGATTTTGCTGTGATAGGGAGACGAGGGACACCTGGAGGGAACGAGTGGAGGCTGAGGAGGAAAACAGGGAGAAACTAAAAACTAGAGGGCGCAAAAGACAGGAAAACAGGGAGGAAAACTACTAATAAATGTAAACACTGGACACAGAAGGGCAGTACATAACAATTATGGTTTTTGAGGATAACATAATCACACACCCTAAACAAATAAGTGTAAATGTGTTTTATCTTATTTTGCTCTTATCGTGCATTAAAATCATATGTTTCTATGGTAACCTGCAGCTTTATACCACTCTGTCTAATCATTTTCCATCATTAGGTTGCCTCAACAGTCCGTTTCTAATCAAAATGAACCTTTTCAATTATTTTTCAGCCGTAAAAATGATTATTTTTAGGATCCTGTATGTTAGCGATAAAATA
Source organism: Callopanchax toddi (assembly GCA_006937965.1). NCBI lineage: Eukaryota > Metazoa > Chordata > Actinopteri > Cyprinodontiformes > Nothobranchiidae > Callopanchax > Callopanchax toddi. The sequence goes on from SSNR01000011.1 coordinate 1,585,987, forward strand.
ATATTTTTCTTTTCCTGTCGTCCGGCTAATAAAGCAAAGAAGTGCAGACTAAATGATTTATAAACCGTCTTTTCTAGAACTGAACATGTCCCTGCAGTATGACAAGGGATTATTTTGCAAACAGCATCTTTGATTGATGATAAGATAAACCTCATAAACTATGAAAAGCACAACGTTCAAGACTGGTTTAATAACTTCAGATTCACTTATAAAGATGAACAAACTTTTAGAACTCTTTGCTGAAACTGGTGTTGACTGGCTTTTAAAATCATGTTTATTTTGTTATGAATATATTCCAAAGGTCAGAGCTATCCGTGTGTCAATACATTATCAAAAATAGGGAAGTCCCAGACTTTGCTCTGTCTGATGCATCATCTTTTTTCTTTTTTTTTTTTTGTGGAGACTTCATGTCTTCAGGCTCCAGGAAAACCAGCTATGAGAAGGAGTTGTCTTCTCTCTGCTGCCATTTGGATTATCTCTTAATTTAGCCAATGACGACAGAGTAAGCAAGTCAGCTGGGTGTGTTGTGTTGGAGTTTCAACTTTGGACTTTTGTGCGGAGGAGCTGAGAAATACAGTAGAGGATCTTAACAAAGACAGAAAGTTTCACAAGAAAGAAAAAACAAAAGAAGGCTGGATATTTTGGCTGGACCTCAGTTGTTTGGGGGGGTTCACCTGAACGGGGAAACCATGGAGTTTTACTCAGATCAGGTAAGTTTGGTTCTTGCATTCAAGTTAGAGGAAGCCGGAAAGTCCTGGAGCAAAGTTCAAGCTAGATAAAAAGAGTCTAAACGATCTAAAAACAGCTTTGATTTATCTGTTTCTGTGTTAGAAACATGATTTATTTAATAATTAGAGATCATATCTGCTTGGAGGATCGTGTTAAAATGTCCTAAATGTTGAATTCCAGGGTTGTGACTGTACTGAGCTGCTCGACTGGCTGTTTGATAAAAACGACGGGATCCTTCGTCACGAGGACCCAGGAGACCATGGCAACCGTCGCAGCTGGTCCTTTCAGGAGCCAAATGTTTGTGAGGCTGTTGCATCTCTAATGAACTCACATTTTTCTGCAGAAACCTGCTTTCCATCTTAATACACTTATTTTTAGCACCTTGTCACGTTTCTCTCACTGTCAGATTAATGACAGCACTCCTCACCCAGCAGATGCTGCAGCCAGCTGAGCATGCAGGCGATGACTTTCTCAACGCCCTTCTGAGCGGAGGCAACTCCGTGTCCACCTCGCCGCTGTGGTCTCCGTCCCCCAGCGACAGCGGGATCAGTGAGGGCACTCCATCAGACCAGATGGACAGTCCTCAGCGTCCCGAGAGTCCCCCAGATGCTCCGTGCTTTGGTGCAGGACCACATTCCAAGGCAGCCCTGGAGGCCAATGTCTCTTGCAGTCCTAGTAAGACACAAATCTGTCACAGACACACAGAAACTGAAAGAAATGTTACAGTTATCAGTTAAGATAAACTACAGATTCTTTGATCCAGTGAGAAAATACATGATTTTATGTTTTTACACATTTTGTTCAATATTTGTGCTTTTTGTATTTTTATTCTTGTAGTTTTTTTAATCAGACTTGATATCTTCACAGGAATTTTAAAGTCATTTTGAAGTATGTTTATATTTATAATTTGTAAATTATTATTATCATAGTACTACTAGTAGAAAATAGCTTCCACTCAGTCTGCATCAAACAGCAATAATAAGCTAATGCTGCTTCTAACCAGTCAACTCCAATCTGCTGCCATATCTATTTTTTAAGTTTCATATCTAATTAAACAAATGCTATTTTTGACACCGTTTTGGGATTTCATGATAAATCTCACCTGCAGCAGCTAATTATAGAACTCATTTGTCATTTAGGGTCAGAGGAGGGTTTTTTATGTAAATGTTTTTGTTGGGGGGGACATTGTTTTTGAAAAAGATTTTCTCAATTCTAAGAGAAGCAGAAAACAGTTTTTACCCTGAAATGCAAAAATAACAAACAGTATAACTTATTGACAAGTTTTCTTGGATTTTTTTTTTTACATTGACTTTAAATGTCTTTATGTTTTCCTTTTTTATTTCTGTATTCAGCAAAAAACATACAAAAAAAACATAATTTCTCATTAAAGTCAATAGAAAACTGTATATTTTTTCCTGCTTTTCCCTTCAGGGCTCCTGCATTGTAATGCAAAGGTGTAAAGATTTATAAAAATAAAAAAGCTGGAAATTCTGTGAAGTTTAGGACATTGGAGTTGCAGCAGTTCACTTTACTCAGACAAACTGTGGCTTTTCTGTACAAATAAAGGCCAAAATATCATTTTTAAAAGGTATAAAACATTAAAATCTATTCGCTCGTTGGTTTTATTAGATGTAGGTCAGTACAGAAACTGTGTGAAGGAGGTTTAAAAACACTGAACCATGACAGAGAATAATCATATTTATCCAGTTTTTATTCGGTTTTTTTTTTTACTTCAACACCACAGACATGTCTTATTAATGTGTGCAGTGTGCGTTTTCACTTTGTGCATTTTGTGTGTGTGAAGATCGCTGGGAGTTTGGATTCCCGATGGCCAAGACGAGGATTACACAGTATCCTTCAGATGTGCACGGACCTCAGCTGTCGTCTGGCTTTCCGCTGACTGTCAAAGACCTGCTGCTGTCTGGAACACCAGAGCCGGTGAGTGAGTCCCGGCGGTGCTGATGGTTCAGGTGGGAAGAGGAGCAGCCGCGTCTCGTGGGTGTTTACAGGCTCAGATTCAAGACACATAGTTGTTTAGTTTGAGAGTGTGCTTTGTTGAAAACAGCACAGGAAGGCCTTTGGAATGCAAATCAAATTCCCATTTAAAAAAAAACCTTTCTAATTTTAGAAGAGTTCCACTGAATATGCAGCAAATGTAGATTTATTTTCCGAGTATACACAGAAGATCTAGATTAGTATTCTGTTGATGCTGAGACTTTTCTTGAACGTCCACAAAATGCATTTATGATTGTTTTAAATTTGAACTCATTAAAGTGAGACGATTTTGCAGTCATCGTATTAAAGCTATGATAATTCTCACAAAGAAAGCATCATCGAGTGGCGATCTGCACAAGCAGCAGGGTGTTCTAAATCTGGTTGGTTTTCAGAGGAATGAATTCCTCCTCGCTATTGATCCCATCTTCCAGTTTAATAAGATGAAGGAGAGAGCGTCAGAATCCAGCGCAGATTCTCATACCATAATTGCTTTGAAGTGGCCATGAAATGAATGTGTCCTGATAGTCTGCACTCATTAAACTACTTCCTGTGAGCCTCCAGCACACACACACAAAAAAGTAACGGATAGGTGCAGACAGAAAATGTAATCAAGCAAAAGTCGTGATTTGTTTTGTTTTTTTAAATTGGTATTCATATCTCACCAACAGCCCCAACAGCCATCCCAAAAGTCCATCCAGGAACTGATTCTCAATGAGGATGAGATGAAGCTTTTAGCAAAGGAGGGGGTCACGCTGCCCAGCCAGCTGCCTCTCACCAAGGTAAAATTACCATCAACTCTGCAAAACAGTTCTAGCCTTTTGAATTTGAGATTGAAAACATGTGTTCGCTCCCCTGTTGATCAGCACGAAGAGAGGATTCTGAAGAAGATACGCAGAAAGATTCGCAACAAGCAGTCGGCCCAGGAAAGCAGGAAGAAGAAGAAGGAGTACATCGATGGGCTGGAGACTCGGTGAGCTGTTAAATCACACAAAAACAAGAGGGATCATGATGATTTTTGTAAAATAGCTGCTAATTGTTTATCTTTTGTGCCTTATATGTACTTATTGGGCCATAGATCAAATAACACTAGCTAAATCTAGGACTGCACCTTTGTAACATTTGGCAAAATACCAAAAACATTTGAGCTCACTGTAATAAAAAGGGTAAAATTGGACTTTGACACTTCCTGTTGGCTGTTTTTATGCTGTAAAATGTGATGTGATGCTTGAGCCAATCACAGGTAGCTGCAGACCAGATCAGCTGCAAAAAGCAGAAGGATGTGGAGAAAATAATCAGCGCAGTGTGATTCTCATCAACTCAGGTTTTTTAAAAAAATGCAAAAATGTAGACATGTTGACTGTTTTTCAGTTATTTATGCAGCTGTGTGCACATAACTGAGCAGATTTAAGCACCTGAGTCAAATAAGCTTTTGCAAATGTGTGCAAACACTTAACATTAAATGGTGCTGTGGTTTTTGAACAAGCACATCCTTAATTCCTTTGTCAGACTGAATGTTTCACGTTAAGAATCATCAAGCGCTGACAGTTCCACAATTTTGCCAAATCAAGTCAATATTTTTTCTCTTTTTAATCTTTCAATCTGTCAAGGCAGCTCGCGTCTTCCAAGAGTCACGATCGTATTAATCGTCTTGAATAATTGAAGTCAAGACGCATTAAATTTGTTCAGCTGTCTGACCTTGTGTTTGAAAATGGGCTTTGAGAAACTGATTTCAGAATCTAAATGGGTTATTAACAGAGGCAAAATATAAAAATGATTAATTACATCGCTTTTTCTAAATGTTTTAACTTTAAAAAATTGCAAGTTTTTTACAAATGTATTCTGTTTTTCTTACAGGTTTCTGCTTATAAAGTTAGAACTTGCAGCATACTCTCTTTTTATATTTTAATATTTAAGAGCTGCCGTCAGCATCTGGCACTCTGTTGTTGTTATACTTATTAAAAAATCATCATAAAAATGAGTATTGAGAGTCAACATATGAACATCTGTTAAATTAATTTAGGACAGATGGTGGACTGAAAACTATGTTGCATCAAGCAATCCTGGAACAGTTTGCAAATAAGTGGCTCAATGATGAAAAATCACTTCTTGCATCAAAGATAAAACAGTTTCAAAGCACTTTTTTTTAATGTTTAGAAATATGATTAAAATGAAAGCTTTTTTCTAATCCACTGTGTATTTTTCTTTTTAGCATGGCTGCTTGCAACTCTCACAACCAGGAGCTGCAGAGAAAAGTGTCTCAGCTGGAAAAATGCAACATGTGAGTCCTCTATAAGAGCTGTTTCGGTCCTCTCTTTGTAATGTGGCGATCCGTAATGATGTTTTTCCAACTTAGAAGCTACCTTTGCCTTTTTGCTTTTCATTCCATTTTCCACAAACTTGCATTTTTTTTCCACTCTCTGTTGTCTTTCTTCATTCCTCTCTGCAGGTCACTAATGGAGCAGCTGCGCAGACTCCAAGCTATGGTCATGAATTCATCCAACAAGCCAGCTCAGACTGGAACATGTGTACTGGTAGGGATGTCCCACGCAGAGCCCGCACTTTGATTTTCCACAAAATGACTTTTTTCCATTGTTGAATAGAAGAAAACACTCTTCTTTTTTTTTCTAACAGTTGCTTTCATGCTATTTTCTAGGTGCTCCTGCTGTCCTTCTCCCTAATCCTGTTCCCCAGCCTCAAGCCTTTCTCGGACACTAAGGTCAGCCAAGGAGACTTCAGTCCAGTCAGAAGTGAGTAACCTTCAGCGCTGCAGCTCGGTGGGACTGCCCGCCAAATAATCTCTGTCACAGCAGCAACGATTGTCAGAACTGCAGGCTCAGGCGGTGGTGAAGAAGGGCCACAAAGCCTCACAGCCTGTTTTAAGTCTAAGAATTAAAATAAAAAGTATGTAAATTAAGAAGCGCGTGTTCTCTACAACAACTGCTAACAAAATATTAGTCATCACTTTAATGGTACTCTTTTTTTCCCTAGGATTTGCAGAGGAGTACAGTGTTTTTGTTTTATTTACCGTCATTTAACATCAGAATGCATAAAACTAAATCACAAATGGGTTCAAACACATCAAGAACAAAATGTATATTTTGAAAGTAGCATTTTAACTAAAAAACAGTAAAGAAAACTATGAAGTAGAGAGATTTGTATCAGTATTCTTAGCTGCATTTAGCAAGATGCTAGATTCAAGTTAGTGACAGGTCTCTGATGTTGTTGGACACTTTTGGAGAATCTGATGTGAAAGCTTGCACCTGACTCTTTAGTGGTCTCTTTAGCACTCACAGTAAGCCCAGTCCTCACAGACAGAGCAGGAAGTAACTCCTCTACTTCCAGGCTGCAGTGATGTCCACATGAACAGCTAATCCCACTTTTATACCTTGTCCTCTGTGAGACATGTTCAGGTTTTACGGTGACCTGTTGTAGAGGACAATAAGGATATGAGTTTGGGCTAAAAAAGGTTTTTAAATAAAGTTTTATGTCACTTTTACCTGTCTCAAGCCATGATAAAGAAGGAATTGTGACAATATACTATAATTTAAAAATCGATAATTTGCAATTCCAAATATATTTAGTGAGTATGAAATGTATGCAATTAGGTGATTATGTCATTTAGGGACATCTAGTGACATCCAGGAGAGCCTACCTTCCTTACAGAGGAGTTGGAGACTCTGATTTGTGTGTAAGTTGTGGATTTAGCCTGAGGAAAGGATGAATGAAGGTAATGAGTCTTCCTTGTTTTAGGAGCTCTGAGTCTCTAATGTCTCAAACTGCAAAGACCCTCAAAGAAGAAAAGAATCTCAAATGACCAACCTTGATTTTCCTTGCTGCTTTTTGTGTCCCTTTGGAAGAGGATAAGTCATTTAAACAGCGGGGATCGGATGTTTTAGAGAGGGGCTACACAAGTTTCAGGAAGTTTAAAGTCTTTGATGTCTTCAGGATTAAGTTTCACATGCTCACAAAGCATCCAGGCACACACACACACTTGTCTGAGTCCAAGCGTAGAAAGGTGCAATGGTAAGCAGACCTTCATACAGTGCCTATAGAGGCTTAATCTTATTTACTGTGTCTTCCTTTCCCTCAGTCCAGTCACGGTCCCTGCAGAACCTTCAGGCTTCCCGCGTGCTGCATGTCATCGACTCTCCGCTCTACACCGAGGATGAATCGGAGCCTCTGCACCAGCGTTTCCCTGGAGAGCAGGGATTGGAGGATATCACTACCCTGATGGGGAAGTTGGCAGTAAAACAAGAACAGACCAGTTTGGAGTCCATGTCTCTGAACAGCAGTCAGGAGGAAGGAATCAGCCATTTCCACGTAGACCCAATTACAGGTCACATAGCCACCGTGACTCTGGATCCCCACCGCTCTGCCGGGCTGCGGCCACATGCTGATGACATGTAACACGCATGAAGAAATAAGCCCCGCACACATGAAATGTACTGTCAGCAACTGGTGTTTACACAGACAGGGAAATTAAATTTGAATCATTCCTGTTTTGCCTTTAGGCCTTTTTCTTACTGTTTTTTGTTGGTTTTTTTTTATTATTATAAAATAAATTTTAATCTCACACAGAAATCCCTCATTAATAAGAATGATTCATGCTTATTCCTTGAGTCTTTGATGACATTTCAGTGTAAATTTGTGTTTTAATCTGTCTGAAACTGAGCAAATCGTATTGTTCTATTTTCTTGATTCAAACAATCCGTTTTGAAATGAAAAGTTTGCGTTGTTTTGAAGTCTGTTGAGATTCAGTGATGGATGAAATTGCAATCAAATGACAAAGTACTCTGTTGTGATGTTTTTGATCTTTAATAATTAAAGAGCCACTCTAAACTTAAAGTATGACGTCTCTCTTGATGCTTCTGCATGAAAAGATCCCATTTCCAGGCAGGAAGCTTCTCAGAGGACAGTCGGACGAGTGGGAGGGCAGGACAGAAAACTAGGTGAAAGGTGGGACAGATGTCATGAGTCAGACTTCGTACTCGGTGACTGGACATGTTGTCATGTTTACTTGCTGGAGGAAGCTTGTTTCTAAGGTATTCACTCATCATCAAGCTTTGCCGATCACACATCGATGGGATGAAAGTGTTCGGTCTAACCAAACCGGTTCAGGCTGACATTATAGACCTGACTTCAAGGAAAAAGTGCACATTCAATTCAAGGATCAAATAATCTATCTGATTAGATATAGATATTAAATAAATAGAAATACATTAAACACTTCTAGGAAGATGGGGTTACATTCCTAACTTTAACAAACCAATTGTTTTGTCCTGAAATGCTGCATGACATATTAAAAATGTAACTTTATGACAAATCATGTGCAAATTATGCATAAAATATAGCAATAACTCAAACTGCATACCAATAAATATACACATCCGCCAGTATTTTAGATAAGCACAATGCTAAAGGGTGTTGAGTATTATGATGAAGTTATCAGCATCATCATTGCATTTTATTAAAAATGGACGAATTAGAATAATAAATATCAAAATCCCAAGTGCTGATTGACAGAATTCCTTTTAATTAATAACATCATTTGATCTTTAAACTAATTTCTACGTTTTAAATAATTATTAGCATAATTTAACGCTGTGTTTCTTCTCTCCTTCAATTCTACATTCGATAAAAACACTGGGTGGGTTTAGGCAGACAGCAGTGAGTACTAAATCTATCTGTGTGTTTACCAATCTGCTGAGCTGTCTCGCTCAGTTCTGTCAGAAAAATTGATCCCTTTTCTGTCACTTCCTCACATCTCTAACATGACTGATGATTTGGCCTAATTCCTTGCACCATAAAGTTTATTAATTTAGATGTTTTTCACACATTTGGTGAAACTTGAATAATTTTCCAAACAAATAAATTGAGATGACCTTTATTGATCCCTCAGAGGGGATATTCACTTTCAGTACAACCTTACAGGATTAGACACACAGACAGGTAAGACTGTACTTGCGGGCACGCAGCCACTTGTGTGGCGCCCCCTTTACGCAGATAAGAAAAGGGCTGACAACAGGGAAGGACGAGACAGATACAAACAACCTCCGTGTGAACATACACTGAGAGTCCACAGTTAAAAAACACACCAGGGTAGGTGGGCGGGACCAGGAACTCTGCCATCATGGCGCAGGCTTCAGCGCTGAAACAGCTGCACGTCCTGCTCCATAGCAGGGGTGAAGGAGATAGGGGGAGAGCGTAGAAGGGAGGGTTCAGAGCAGCTGCTCCATTCATTCTGTAGCGTGGGATTGTTCAAGGGCAAAGATTAGATAAGAAGTTGTTTGTCTCAGGCAGCAGCCATGTTTCCTCCACTGCCTTATTGTTCATTACTGTTCATTTTGCTGGCTTCACCCCTCCAAACAGTTGAAAACTAGCAGACGTATCTTGTAGTTACAGTCAATTTGATGCTCTTGTTGTTGCACCTGCATGGGTTTTGTTTGCATTCAGATATTATTTCCCTCGGTTTACATTCAGGCACGTTTCCTGTGTTTAATGCCAGTTGTCATGCTCTCTCTTGGTCTGGTTTCTGCTCTTCAGTTTGGACTACTTGTTTTGTATTTCACAGTTTTTTTTTTTTCTCATGCAGTCTTTTGAATTTTGGTTTCGTTCTACAAAATTAAACCTTAAATTTTCACCCGCTGCCCCCTGTTTTCATTCATTCTGATTTTGGATGCTTTACCACTCTTGTAATGTAACATGAGTTTTAAAGATTATAATCATTCTTGAATACGTGATTATGAAAATGATGTTTTCCCACACAGATTTGCACAAATATGTAAAACAAAAATAGTTACTTTTCCTAATAAATGGGGACTCTTGTGTGCTATGCTGCTGACAAAACACTTCAATTTGCACAGCAAACTTTTTGCATCCTCTGCCTGTGTACACTTTACCCTGGAGCCACTTGTGAACCTTTCCCGTTGTAAAACTGAATCTTCAGCAGAGAATCTCCTGCTGTGGAAGCAATGTGAGAAACTTTGGGTATAATTCTGTGCACATTTACCAAAACATCTCCAGAGTTTGCGTGTGAAAACAGCAGATGTAATTGTTTTTGTGTCAGAGGGGGAAAACAAAGCTGTGTTGAAGAATACAAATCAGTATATCAATAGGCTATTATTGACAGATTATTGGCGGTTTATCATGCCGCACTGTGACTGAGACAATGGGGGAAGAGAGCCTGTTGCTTTCTGTCAATATCTATTTTCACCGTGTGTCTCTGACACATAATGTAGAAGGGTGGCGCTTTGTTCACGTATTCGCGTTTAACTGTGTGAGCTGACATTCGGTGAAAATTTGTCTAAAAAGGTTCCCCAAATTTTAAATAAAACAGAAGCATAAGTAGGAAAGTAACCTGCAGCAGCTCATTTGATTTTCGTGTGTGGGTTTTGGTGCTTCTGAACTGGGCAGAGATGACTCATTTGTCTCCTGATGTGTTACTGATGAGTCATCCATGAGGACCCAAATTCTCTCATTCCTGCAAACTGATGGACACTTTCACTTTCTTTGGAAAAGCTTGTCTCTGATTTCTGATTCCTCTCAGCTGCCTGCTAAGTAGTTTAATCTTTAATATTTTTGCTAATACCTCATTTTAACCCACAGGGATAACGACTGATTGCAAACCTCGACACGCAACTTGCTTTGTTTCATCATAAACCGTTGAGTCTGCTGACTCGTCATCTGTCTCTAATCTCAACTTGTCCCCTTCGCTTTTCTGCTCGACTCTTTGTCTTTAATCAGGGTGAAAGTCTCTCTGCCATCAGCTTCTCTAATCAGCACCTTAACCCATCACTTTGATTAACAAGTTCCCCACAGAGCTGAGAGGGATCTACGCATCAGTTTCCGCTGCATGTTTGGGCGACCGAGTGTCAATCAAAGAAAAACCCCTCGTATTCTTCGTTTTTTTAATCTACAAATGGGCTTTTCCTTCTTTCAAGGTGTAGCACCAAACCTGAAGGTGTATCTCGTGGAAGATTTCTGAGAACTTTTTTATTAGCCAAATTACAACTCAGAGAATTAAGGAGGAAATTGAAAGAACTAACCATCTACTCAGGCTTGAGTGCTCAGGTCTCAATCAATATTACTCACCTTAGAAAAGTGAATGAGTTTGATCCCTTTTATTTGACCTTTATTTGACCAGGAAGAACAAGAAGCAATTAATTCCAAAAGGGGTATGAAGGGCAAGGACATATAAAATGAACACGCAAACAAAATTCAGCTCACGCTTTATCTCTATTTTAAAAAAAGCTTTTCAAAGGCTGAGTGGTGTTCAAGTACAAAAACTGCTGAATGAAGAGTGTGTTATCTGTAGGCTGGTGTTTAATTTTCATAAAGAGCGCAAAAGGTTGATTCCAGTTCATCAGAATTCAAATTAAGGATCTTTTTTATTTATGTATTAAAAAATAGTGAAAATAAGAAGAATGTGATTCTTTCTGGGAAGGAGGAGAAGTGATTGATGGTTAATCTACCAGTGTGGAAATGTTTTAAAGCTGGAAAATGACTTTTAATTTTGAAAATGAACGCTCTATTTAAAGTGATAATATGCTACTTTTTCATATTTTTAAATCTTTTCCTTGAGCCAGTCTGTGCTAATCTGACCCTTTACAGAGTTAATGAGAAGTCACTTAGCCCCATCTGGTGATTAGATCCGGAATACCACGATTGCAAGATCTCCGTTGCCGTGACGGTACCCAGGAAGTCACGTGTCTCACGAGGGTTAGGCTAACCCAATGTGGCTAGCTGTTATGCTAGCGCTGGAGTGTTTTTAGCTCATGATTCCTGATTTTTTTCCATCTCTCCCTGCTTGAACACAGCTGCTTTCTTTGAAGGAGTAAATAACCGCTCCTGTAGAAAGCTATGAAGGCTGAGGAGACATTTCAACAGTTAGATTTAGGCGTTTAGAAGCTGAAACAATATGCTAACTTGTGTAATGCAGTGATTTAAAACGGACACCAGAGGGAGCCCAAAACAAGCAAAACTGCATATTATCACTTTAACGACTATTTAGCTGTCAATAATGGTGTTTTTACAGAAATAAATATGGATTCTACACATCAGCATTTGTGTGTCAACGCTAACATTGTTCAATCAGAACCAACACAAATAAATGATGATAAGTGGTCTGTCCGTCACTTATTAGTGTAGCGTTTGGAAATAACTATTTAGTTATTTTAACTACACCCTCTGTAAATTCACTAATAAGTTTTGGAAGTTTTATATGGAGAAAATATCTCCAATACTATCACTTATATTTAGTGTTTACAGGAATTATCTAGGTTCTTTGAAAGAGTACAGTGAATTGAAATACCTTATTAATAACGTGAACTGAGACCAGATAAGGATTGAACAACCATTTAATTTGAAAAACCTAAGAACACAGACAGATAAGACAGTTTGAAAGTTTGATGTAAACACAATTAATATTCTTAAACATGTTGAGGATGTTAAAGATAGTTTAATTGTGAGTTTTAACGGACCGTAGCATATGTTTTAATGACTAGGGAAGTTAGTTAAATTAGTTAACCTAGTTGTGACTTTAAGAGTCAATTTAGGCTAATTTGAGTTTGGAAGAATTAAGCTTTATCAAAGCAAACCTCTCGATCAGAAAGTGGTGTTCGCTCACTGACAGGTGGACGCTCCTAGATCTGGCAGGCGTTGGTTTCTCCACGAGCTGAGGCTGGAGTCCCCAGACTCGGAGTGGTGGTCCTGGAAGGCGTGGCCGCCGAGGACCTCGCCGGACAGTCCGTGGATACGTCCCGGTCAGCAAGGGAGGCATTTCAGCAGGCATGCTGAATTCATTTCTGATCTCTCCCATGATGAGGGAGAGGCTGAGAGGCCTTGTTCAAAGCTGATAAAGGTTCAGCTAAGATAGCAGCATAGCAGCTCCAACTGCATTCAGGCTGTAGCTCAGACCAAGACTGAGACTGTATGAAGACTTGACAAGACTGACAAGACAAGACAAGACTAGACTCGTACCGGAACTGAGTATTAGTTTTGAGACGAGTTATCTTAAATTTAACCAATCAGAAGATGTTACGTGAACTAATCAGAACTGAGTTAGCGAAGTTGTGAATCGTTCTGATTGGACAAGGGAATGGTGGGGAGTTACCAAGTCACATGACTTCCGCCCGTTAAGACTCACATTATAATGTAGAAAATGCATGAAAATAGCAGAGAAGCATTATAACACTTTGAGTGTGAGTGTGTGGGTGACCCTGAGCAGAAACACTACAAGAGAATGTTCTGTAAACAAGAGATTACAGCTGGAACACCAGTCTGTGGTGTTACAGAAAAGACTTCTTTACAGAGAGTGTTTTATTAGACCAGTTAGTGTCCAGTTAAGGTCATCTGGGAGATGGACACTTGAAAGTGGACAGTAGGACACCTGTAGGGATCTTGATTCAGGTTAAACATAATCCAAGAGTGATTGTATTCCAAGTTATTGGGAAAAAGATGGATTATTGTTGTGATGGTCAGCAGAGGTCAAAGGTCAGAGGATGTAGCCTATTTGGGGAGGCTACATTAGTTACACGAAATGCAACTCAACCATTTAGCCTGAGTTCACTTTGAAAAACATCAGATCTGATTTAGGGCCACATATGAGCAAATCTGTTATGAAATCAGATCAATATTAGCTAAACCTATGGTCATTGTTTGTGTTTGCTACGGTCAGTTGGCTGTGGTGGCCATCTTGAATTAGGTTGACTAAAAGTGAATAAGTTGATGTACAACTAATATCTTTTAATTGAATTCATCCAGTGGATATATTTTTCTAACAAACACACACTCATGGGCAAAAAACATTATCACCCAATAAATTTGTAAATATTTCATATAAATCAGCCTTTTCCACTCGTGCCGGTTCCCATTTTTGGAACCGGTGCCACGCTTTTCCACAGGAGAAAACCTGGTTTCGGTGTCCTAAAACGAGCACCGAACCGGCCCCTAAACTTAGCTGGTCCGGTTGCGAGAACCCGTGACGTGACGAGCGGTGGGCGGAGTCATAGGGAGCTTTAGAAGAGAAAATGGCGCAACTCAAAGCCCGGTAACATGGAGCGCGGATTAAATAAAATTGCTTTCAGCGATACTGAAATATGTTCTCCAAGTTTGCAGAATAACCAGCATGCACACTGAGTTCGGCCATGTTTGTTTATGTTTAGTGGGCGTGGCCTGTGACTTATTATCATGCAGCTCCTGCTGAGCTCCTGTGGGAATGCATATCGGTTCTTGGCGTTTCCAAGTTCACCAGCACCAGTGTAGTGGAAATGAGGTATGTAATAGACCTCTTTGCACACTTGCGGCGAACCAGAATGCAACATCAAATTCTACAATTATCTATCTGACTCCTCCCAGGTGACGTGTTTCAGACATGTCCTGCAAGGAGGAGACACCCAGGTCCACTCAGGATACACTGGAGGGATTAAATTTGTAGGCTGGTCTGGGAACTAACTGGGATCATACAGCAAGGAACGCTGCTCCCGCAACCCAAATCCAGAAAAGCAGAGGAATATGACGATCAGCGAGGAAACCAAAATTCAGAAAAGCCATGTGTGCACAAAAGGAACAGAACTCCATAGAGAACAATCAGGTGGAAGTCAAACTTCCAACCTTCCTGCTGTGTAGGAGTGTGTGTGCGCCACCATGCAGCTTTTACTGAAATTTGTTTTAAGTGAAACTTAAAGATGTGGGCACATTCAGAGAGAAAGGAACATTGCTCACTTTTTCTTCAGGCTATAAAATGAGGTCACTTTCCTAGACATTGTGACTTTCTACTGCTGTGAATACTACACTGAATTTAAAAAGCTACTACTTACCTCCAGCCTTCAAATATACAGTTTAATCTCTTTGAACATCAAGTATTTCTTCTAAAACATCATCAGAGGAGCAGAATAGACTGAGAAACTATTAAAAGTCTGCCTGCATTCGATGTCCAAGCTGACCGGCAGTGAACTGTGTGAAATCTGACTCCTATTCCGAGACATCTATAGGAATAAATTAAACCTAATCTGTAATTAACTGTTTAAACAGCTTATATTTATGGCAAATCCCTGAGTCACTATCTATGACATCAGATTGAATTTATGCATGAGTTAACATTGTCTTTGCACATTTTTAATATGTTGCAGCTTCAAAGACATGAGGAAATGAGTGTGACCTCAGTCGCCATCAATCAGCGTGATTACTTAGCGTATTGATTTTGTAGAAATTTGCTAAGATCTTATTAAAGTCTGAACAAAACGACTGGAGTTTCAGTTTCATAAACTTCACGTACATGATCTATGCATGCATCCTAACAGATTTATAACAAGTACTTCATGTTGAGCTTTTTAAAAAATCTAACTTTCAAACACAACATTTTCGAACACAACAGACGAGCTCTTTTAGCAGCAATTGTGCTTGAAATAGAATTGGTAACCCCGGCGGCATGTTTCTTCCTCAAACTGTAGGTGCAGCTCTTTACACTAAAGACAGATTTATCCTTGACAATGTGCTTCATCCAAGATTGAAGCCTTTATAAAGGAGTTGTTTTAAAAGCTCACATTAGCCTTGATGGTGAAATCTAAATGAACTATGAAGGCACAGATGCTCTGGCAATGTCTAAATGTCACTACAATTACTGCTGCCTCTGATCAGCGTGTCAGAACCGCTTCCAGGTAGAGCGCTGTCACATGTTAGCATAGCAGACGACTCACTGTGAGTAGGAAGCATCTTAAATCAGCTTTGGATCCAGTCACCTCAGTGAGATGCTTGGCAGTTCAGGTGTCATCCCAAAGAGGTAATAAATTAGGAACACACTGTTGATTGTTCACAGCACTGAGGCTCAGGCCCGAGGCCGGATGTAGGCATGGGCAAGGGGGGGCATTGCCCCCCCAAATTCCATGACTGCCCCCCCAACGCGATTGCATGCAGAAATAACAAATTTCAAAAATATTTCAGTGAAAAATGGTCAGAGTGAGCGCTTTCTTCCATTTGTCCTCATTCAAAGTAGCTACTGATGAATGACACAGAAAGAAAGAAAAACAAAAACCACAAAAAGAACAAAACAAAAAAGAACAAAAAAAACCACAAAAAGAACAAAACAAAAAAGAACAAAAAAAACCACAAAAAGAACAAAACAAAAAAGAACAAAAAAAACACAAAAAGAACAAAGACAGAAAAAGAACAAAAAACACAAAAAAGAACAAAAAACACAAAAAGAGCAAAAAACAAAACAAAAAAGAACAAAAAACACAAAAAGAACAAAAAACAAAACAAAAAACACAAAAAGAGCAAAAAACAAAACAAAAAAGAACAAAAAAACACCAAAAAAGAACAAAAAACACAAAAAGAACAAAAAACAAAACACAAAACAAAAAAGAACAAAAAAACACCAAAAAAGAACAAAAAGAGCAAAAAACAAAACAAAAAACAAAAAAACACAAAAAAGAACAAAAAACACAAAAAAGAACAAAAAACACACAAAAAAACAAGAAACACAAAAAGAACAAAACAAAAAACACAAAAAAACTAGTGCTGTCAAATTTAACGCGTTAACTGTGACGATTAATTTGGAAGACATAACGCCTTTAAAAAATGACGCATTTAACGCAACTTGTGTTTGAAGCAAGGCGGAGCGTTTGTCAACATCAGATTTCCTACAGCTCCCGTCGCAGACCGTGTCCTCCCTCCCACCAGCTCCTCGGATCTCATCAGTTCACTCTCTTCACCTGTCTCGCCGGTAGCGGAACTCAACTCTCCGCTCCTTCCACCGTGAAAACCGAAAGTAATCGGCGGTGAAACTGGACGGTCTCTAGCCTTTAAGGTTTATTCCTGCTCCTTTCTCGCCGTACGGTCTGGTTCGGTTCAGTTCAGCAGGGAGCAGGTGTTACGGGTCCAGTCCCGGTCTGACACAGAGGTCCGAGCGGACGGAGGTGTCAGTTCGGCTCGGTACGAACCCAGACCCTACCTCTATCTGAAAAGTAAAACCAGTACCGGACCGAGGCAATCCCATTCCCAGACTAGTCTTTAAACAATAGAGACTGAAGTGAGCAGAGGTCAAGAAATCCCCTCGTTCACCTTTTCCCAGTTCTACAAGTCTGAAGCTATTCAGGAAGACAAATCACGCTTGTTATAGTTACACACACCAGTTTAATATACTTCTGCAGAAGGAGAGAGCGATTGTTGCCTCAAACAGGATCCAACACTCTCTGAAGGTCAATCCTTCAGAGCATACACTTTATAGCATCACAGGATAAGAATGTGGGTTTTCCTATCAAATGAGGGGCGGTCCCTCATCCCTTACAATCTACAATAGCATCACAGAATAACAAGACTCTCTGTTTCCTATCAGACAGACAGAAGATTCGCTATCCTTCGTTAGGCCTGGGAACTATCTGTTACTCTGGCATCCTGCTCTGCTCCCAAGGCCAGGAGATCTCCCTCCCCCAGACCTGTTGTACATGTCACACCAAACCTGATTAGACTGAAACTCTAAAGTATAATGTTTTACTCTTAGATTTTGCTTTGCTCTATTCTACCAAAGTCCTAATACTATGTGAGTGTAGTTATTATGATAGTGTAAATACTTATGTGAGTGTACAAACTATGTGAGGGTGCTCTACCATTACTTCCGTGATTTAGGATGCATAAATTAAAGTGTTGACCTCTGTCTGTGTGAGTGCTCTCCTCTCCTGACCTCGATGTGAGTGTTTGTTTTATCTCCTGTGAGTGAGAGTGAACTATTCAGACTCCCAAATGTGTGAAGTGTTATCTTATTGTTCTTGATGTGAGTGAAGAACTTTGAGTTCTTTGTGATATTTCTGTGAATGTTCCTAACTATTTCTGATTATCTAAGTGGATACATGAGTACACATAATAACCCTTAGTCAAATGGTTAAACATAACATGCAGTTCTTCCTGTGTGGTGATAAATACAATCAAACAGTGACCCAAAGTGATTACATATGATTATAAACCCAATATTATATAGATTAATACATGATCATACAGATAATGTGAAACATATAACTCATAAAAGGTGATTTACCCATAAATGTGATAAATGTGATTAGCTCAATAAAACAGTGACCCCAAGAATGGTTATAACCTGATTCTGTACACAACAAGACCTGAGTGACTCGGACCCCTCATTGAAAACGAGGCAGACCGTGGGTCAGTTTGAACACTGCAAAAAATGATTCTCTCATAGTGCTTCCACATGTTGGAAATCTTTTATTATTATTTTAAAACAATACCCTTCTGAAATTGTACATAAAATAAACAAATAGATTCATAAAGTACTGTATTTAGGGTCTGTCCAGTTTTAGTCAGGAATTTTTGTTTTTCAACTGTTTTGAACTGAAATGCAATTTAAATGCATTTTTTCATCAGTTATAAAAGCTTTAAAAATGATTTTTTAAAAACCTTTTGGCATATTTCTTGGATGGACATTGTAAACTGCATGTAATTTCATTTTTCTGAAAAGAAGCGATTAAATGCGATTAATCGCGATTAATTTCTTTCAAATTTGCGATTAATTAGTTAATTTATTTTAATCGACTGACAGCACTAGTAAAAAATTATGCTTTTCAATATTATAACATTCATTAACAGCATTGATACAGCAAAGAAATAATCTAACAAATGCAAACTTGAAAAGCTTTTAAAAAGGATGACACACCTCTAACCACTATTCTCTCTGAACAATCTCCACATCAACAAGTACAGAAGTGCTACAATTTCATGGCGTAAGCTTCAGATTTAAGATCCTTCTCACCTCCTTACATTGTAAAACCTGGGCTATACGCTGTTGAATATGGATGCTGAGGATCAAGCACCCATCTGTGAGGAGTTAAGAGAGAACAGGGAGCTAATTCTGATTGGCCAAATCGCTTCTGTGTGCAAAGTTTCTCATGCAGCCTCATGAAGAGTTTGTCGTTGGTAACAGACTCCCCTCCAAACCCAGCATTGTTCTCAGGATTCAAAGAGATTCAATTAAAGGTATTGATATGCAAGTCAGATCACCTTCCATCTGACAAAGTGATTACTGACTTCATTTTAGCTGACAGTCAATTGTGCCTCTCAAATGGCTTTCTAGAAATAACTTGGTATGCATCATGTGAAATATCTTTTTTTTTTTTTTCTTGGTTGCGTGTGCAGACGTATTCGTCATCCAAGATTTAAACACTTTAAACTCTAAAGCAGACACTCTGTCAGTGCTTCCTGTAAATTTGGTGGTTTAGCCATCGTTAAGATGACAGGAAGTGGGATGCAATGGATTAAAAAGTGACTAATTTCTTTCCAACTTATTCTGTCCTTTTAATTTCTTCTGAATTTTTCAGCTTGGGGATTATTTTTTAACAAACCAGACAGAAGAAAAACGGGGCACCGGGCTTTTAGCATTAGCTGTTGCAGTCATTACAATTTTTTTTATATATAAAACCCCCGAAATGAACCAGAAAATCATTATAATAGCGTCGAACAGGAGGGGGAAACATTACCCTCTCTTGATGCTAGCTGGCAGAAGGCAAGGACAGAAGTTCATTTTGATGAGAATGGTGTCGCAGCACATTCTGCTCCAGAGGAGGCACGTTTTCAGAATTTGGATGGGCACAGATTCACATTAACGTCATCAGGAATCCCGTTAGGACTCTGTGGAGTTGAGAACAAGTGATGCAATTAGTTCCTATTTTTAAACTAATCTGTTTGTATGTTTCAATTAATTTATTGGGCCGTGACCATGAGATAAGTTTATGCACACAGAGCCTGCATAACACAGCAGTCACAGTTAAAGGCAGCTTTACTCCTTGTAGCTATACTCAAAATGTTGCTTGTGAAAATCTATTTCAAGTTACTTGTTTTTTAGATCTGTTTTACTGCCGTTTGTCATGTTTTTATGTATTTTATACATTTAATTATTGTACAAAACTTCTGTTTAACCTTTTGGGGTTTTTATGTGATTTAAAAGTAAATGAGATTTCAAGAATACTATAAGCATTTTCTTTAATGCAAGTGTTATAGGCTGCTCCCATGACAAGAGTCTGTGGAACCCAAAGCACTTCCTGCAATCCTTCACAATAAGAGTCTCAAACATGTACCTCAAATCATCTGAAGCTTAAGAGTTTGGTATCATTGTTCTTTGGTTAAACTTACTGCATAAACCACAACTTTTTTTTATTACCCTATTAAAGTAGAATTGCAAGGTTTGTTTGCACAAGGCATGAACATCATATGTCTTTGCAGTCCTTAATCTATTTTAAATCTCAAAATAACTTTATTTTTCCGATTTTTTGACTTTTTTGTCCACATTTCGACTTTCATTTCTATGTTTTTGTATTCCGATTTGACCTAATTTGGACATAAATTCAAAATATTTTGACCAAAACTGCTATAATTTCTCAACATATTAATTTATTTTAAAATTCTGACATGAAAGGCGGTGGGGGATGTGTAGTCCTTCAAAGAATGTTACTTTATTTTATTTTTATCTGCATAATATGGCAAATCTGAATCATAAATTAATGAAGAGGGAAATTATTGTGCACCCATGGTGAACATTATTTCCTTAAACATGATTATGATTTTATCTTTCCTCATTGCAGCCTTTTTTAACAACTTTATTAAGACTTTTTACATTTTTTAGTAAATTTATCCTTTCTATTTTACCATATATTCAACTAATTTTAAGGTTTAATCAGATTACATTTGCGCATTTCCTTTTCTGACATGTTTACCAAAGAGCCACGTTTATAGAATAATTCAAATGTTAAATAAAATTTGCTTTTTTATTATTTCTTTGGGATCCAGTGAGTGGAAATTCACCAAACAGAGATAAAAAGATGTTCCTGTCCTCAGCAGGTCGGGAGTCTCTCTGCGCTCTTGGCACATTTCACGCACCGTCTCCATATGTCGCAAAAAAAAAAAAAAAAAAAAAAAAACCAACATAAACGTCCTGTGAAAACACATCAGCTTCACCTGTGTCTGCCTGAGACTTTGATGTGGATGTAATCGGACGACGGGTTCGCTTTCTTCCAATCACCGAGCTGGAAAGATCGCCGCTGCGCTCTGCGCGTTCACGCCGGAGCTATAAGCGATGGCGCGCAGAGCGCTGAGAGACAGAGTAGAAATGAGAGGAGGGATGATCGCGGCTGAAGCGACATCAGCTGAGCTGAAAATGCCATCAAGGCAAACTTTTCCTGTGCGTCTGTGCTGACACGCAGCAGCTTTCTGACTTTGGAGGTGGCATGTGAGAAGAAGAGTTCAGACATGAATGAGACTGGAGTCCAAACAGTGGCTCCAGAGACATGTGAGCAGCAGATATTACAGGAGGACAGTGCTGGACGTTATGGAGGGTCTACCAGCAGCAGCAACCTGTCGCTGCACTGCTGGCTGCAGCTCCTCACCAGGGAATCCATCATGGAGTTTCAAGGAGACAGCTCCAGCGTGGTGGTACGTGTGATGATAGCTTGTGTGTACTCTATAGTCTGTGCTCTGGGGTTGGTGGGAAACTCGCTGGCTTTGTATCTGCTGCACTCACGTCACAGGCAGAAGCAGTCGTCCATCAACTGCTTTGTGATGGGGCTGGCCATCACAGATCTGCAGTTTGTTCTGACTTTGCCCTTCTGGGCCGTGGACACAGCCCTGGACTTCCGCTGGCCGTTTGGCCGAGTGATGTGCAAAATCATCAGCTCCGTCACCACCATGAACATGTACGCCAGCGTGTTCTTCCTGACAGCGATGAGCGTGGCGCGGTACTACTCCATCTCCTCTGCGCTGAAGATGCACAGCCGGAGGACGGCAGCCGCCCGGGCCAAGTGGACCAGCCTCGGCATCTGGGCTGTTTCTCTGCTGGCCACTTTGCCTCATGCCATCTACTCCACCAGCGCTGAGGTGTCAGACGAGGAGCTTTGCTTGGTGCGTTTCCCAGACTCGGGCACCTGGGACCCACAGCTTCTTTTGGGTCTGTACCAGCTGCAAAAAGTCCTGCTGGGTTTTCTCATCCCTCTAATCATAATCACAGTCTGCTACCTACTTCTGCTGCGTGTCATCCTCAGCCGGCGCATCGCGGGAGCAGCAGCACCAGAGGTGAAGCAAGGTCGACAGAATCGGCGCTCCAAAGTGACCAAGTCCATCGCCATCGTGGTTCTGTCCTTCTTTCTGTGCTGGCTTCCCAATCAGGCTCTGACGCTCTGGGGCGTCCTCATAAAGTTTGATCTAGTTCCTTTTAGCAAGGCTTTCTACAACGCGCAGGCCTACGCCTTCCCTCTGACTGTGTGCCTGGCGCACACCAACAGCTGCCTCAACCCTGTGCTCTACTGCCTGATTCGCAGGGAGTTTCGGGCAGGCCTCAAGGAACTTCTCCTCCACGCCACGCCATCCTTCAGGACCTTGACACATCTGCTGCGTCGCAAGACCAAAGTGGCGGAGGCACCGCCTGTTCTGGTGCTGGTCCAAATGGATGTGTGACTTGGATGATACTGTGGCAAAGAAATTGAAAGAGCAAATAACTAACTTGCAAATTTTTCTCTTGAGATGTTCTCTGTGAGACGGTCTTTATTGCAGCCCTTCCAAAACAGAAAATCACACTTCTCTCCAGCTGTTGAAAACAACATAATCACAGTGGACAGCACTGCGGGGAGTGCACCAATTTCACTGTTTTCTTGGAGACTCTCTTTGCTGCATATCCTTTTGTTGTTATGGTAGCCCTTTGCTTCACTCTGTGTCTGACAGGCAGCACTGCTCTGTGGTAAAATGTCATGCACAGGTAGCTCTCAGTCTGGAAAAAAAAATACACAAAAAATGATGTGAGCCAGTCACTTTCTGTCTTTTTGTTTTTTGGTGCTTTTTTGTGGACAAACAGAAAATGTCTTTACTTTAAATAAAGTAATAATCCGGATTATTTATGAAATCTAATAAGATTTATGGTGATGTTGGAGGAAGAATGACCACATTTATGTCCGTCGTTTATTTTTCTAAGCATAAAAATAGTCATTGCTTACTGCATTGTGTTGAAATGGATAAGATCTGACCGATGAAAAAATAAAAACAGAACTTATATCAACTCCCTGTTCATTTGAAGCCTCTAAAATGAGGAAATAATTGCTCTCCATGAGGATCAGAAGTGTACACAGGATCTATGTTTCAGTGCAACAAATTCCCAGATGTGAGCTGGTGTTTGCAGAGTTGTGTGCACACAAACAAAAGCTCACCAGCTCGCTCCGATATCTCAGATATGTGTAGTACACACACACATATGCTTACGCACATATGTGGTTATCTCATAGCAGATGTGTCAGATTGGACATGAATAATTTAGATTTGGCATCAAATTTGCATCATTTTCAATCCAGGCCATTCATTCTTAAAAACGAGGCATTCTTTTATTTACGGTTTACTGATGCCAGCATTTGCTTTTCTGGGAAATTACACAGTTATCAGCTGCAGGGGCTAAGAATTAAGGATTTAAAACATTGCTTTTGCCTGATTATTCTTTATTGTCTTCTTCTTTTGCAAAACACTGTTTTCTTTGAATGAATAAAAAAATGAACTATCTGAAATAAAAGCTGTCAAACTGAAGTGTGAATTTGGAATAATTGGGTTGCAGGTGTAGTCAGAATTCCTAGCACACGCCATACGTGATGTGATTTTAAAAATAAAATAAAAAGTAACCAGGGGCACTGATGGCAGGAGGGCATTAGACAAAAGCCAGACGGCTGCTTGTCTTATATTTTATTAATGAGACTTAATTTTCTTATTCTGTGTTTGCAGTCAGTCAATAACAGCATCAACAATATGCTTCAAAACTAATCTGAGAACAAAGCTGCCCACAGATGTGCAGGAAAATGTTTGGTGGCGGCTTTTCTTCTTCCAGATGGACGAGGAGGAGTTCTTCATATATTCTCATCTGCAAAGCTGTGAGGGTTCTGAGTCTAGCAATATTCCAAATAATTTAACATTTATTGTGATGAGTGACCCAGTCAATCTCATACAAAAGAAATATATCAGCTATTCATCAGTGGAGGGTAATCACAGCTTTTAGTTTTAGCGCTATTTGTGCTGTTTGTTTGTGTTTTTATTATACTGTCTTTATTAGTGAATTTAATGTGTTTTAGTGTAAGTAAGTAAGTAAGTAAAGTTTATTTATATAGCGCCTTTCACAGATATAAATCACAAAGCGCTTCACAACACAAACAAAAGAACAAAACTGAGAAAACATTGAAAATAAAAAACAAAACAGAGATTTGGGCATACAGGGGATCTACATTGTAAATGATGAGACTTGGGCAGAAATATTGGGGCAAACTTCAATACAATATTTGGGCTTGGGCAGAACAATTTTAGGGAAAACTTCAATAATATATTTGGGCAAAACAATAAAAGGGGGGGAAATGGGAGCAGGTAAGAAAAGAGCTAACAGCAAGGAAGGATGAGGAAGAAACCTCTGCATACAGGAAACAATACACTGATAGTCCACAGTTAAAAAACACATCCGGGTAGGTGGGCGGGACCAGGAACTCTACCAGCAGGCACAGACTTCAGTGCTGACGCAGCTGCACCCCCAGCAGGGGTGAAGGAGAAGATAAGGAGGAGAACGTAGAAAGGAGGGAGGGTTCAGAGCAGCTGCTCCATTCATTCTGTAGTGGGGGGTTGTTTTCAAGGGCACAGATAAGATTTGAAGTTGTTTGTCAGGCAGTAGCCATGCTTTCTCCACTGCCTTATTGTTCACTACTTCACAACTAATGCACCGCTGGAGATAAATAAAACTCAGCATTGACATTATTTGTGAATAAATTATGTTTATGTAAGTCAAGTACATCCAATACCAAAGCCAACTTGGCAACTTGTTTGCGATTAATTAGGAAATGCAGCCAATCTGCAAAATGAGAACGTCTCAATTTTGTATTAAAATGTTGTGCAAAACATTCATTTCTTTCTTTTATTCTTTATTTGTGTGTTTGGTGAGGAAGCCCCCTGTGAAGGGACAGGGTGCAGCTTTTCTGCAAAAGTCTAAATAAATCAGTGTACTTGAAGCTAATTCTGTAGCGATAAAACCAAAAACTAATGTAAAGTTTTTCTAAAATTACAAGAGAATAAAGAGAGTCTCTTAAAACGCACATATATATGATTAAAATAAAGTGTCTGGTCATATAGATTCAGTTCATTATAGAATGTCAGTTTGTTATTCAAAACAAGGAAACAACTTTAAAATTCAAATCCAGTTAACTAACCATACTTAATTTAAGCAAATTACATTTTTATTTACTAGTTTGAATACTTTCTTTCCTGTTAATATCAACACATTAAGCAGGGCACTGCAGGGAATCGAACCCTATCATTACTGAGAGAACCGTTAGTGCCTTTTGGGGTTTTTTTGGTGTGCAAGAGGGAAAGCAAATATGGGAAGCTACCTTAAAAATCTACAAGTAGAAGGTCCGCCATGTCTCCATCATACAGGTGTTTGAATTGCTCCTCCCCTCAGGCCATGTTGCCATGGGAGACCCTAACAGGAGCTGGTACCCAGACAGCAGCTTCCAGGACCATGGGGATCGCTGACATCTGATGTAGGGAGACGATGGATCCCCACTCTTCTTCTGATCCACTGATTGTTCTTGCTGGAAGCTGGTGGCAGAACACCAAAACATCCAGAGGGTCTAAATTGTCATAAACGGGGTCACTTCCTTCTGTAAACCATCCTGTGGCCTGCATTCAGGTGCCTTCAAATTCCAAACAGATGTCAGTGTAAAACTGTTGAACTCTCCAGTCTTTATCCAGGTTGACCCAGGAGCTTTGCTATGATTCTATTCACAATGCAGAGCCTCCACATGTCCACACTGACTCAGTGGACAGTCTAGACTAGTCTTTATTACCTTTCCTACTTCATCAGCTTATCTTTTTCAGTTCCACTCAACAACAGTGAAATGTTTGGTATGTAACTGTTTTTAAAGAGTCACTTAATTAGCTCAAAAAGCTGCAGATTTGTAGAAAAAATGACCTAAATCAAACTAATACACTAAAGTATCTCACCTGGAGCAGCAGGAATCATATTGCAGTGTGTGTTCCTCTATATTCTGAGCTTTCTCCTCACCCAGGAAAGTAGAAAACTGCCAGGAAGTGACAACGCTTAAAGCACTCACCTGTCAACTTTATTTTTATACAGTGAAATAGATTAACGCATATTACAGGACTTTCTGTTATCCCTAAAGTCTGATGCATCAAATAATAATCAAAAAATTATAACCTGCAGTACTTAGATCCTCCACTAGAGCAGAGACGTGTAACAGCTTTCTGAAGTACCAACTAATCCTGTTAAAGAGGTAGAGCTCTAGAAATGTATTAATAGGTATAAATGATGATGAGTAAATGATTAGTAGACCGCCACATTCTTTCTAATTTCCTATACGTCTCCTTTAAATTATGCAGCTGGAAATTAAACCCACAGGCTTCTTGATTATATCTGAGGAGCAAATTTATCAACGGTTGTTTGAATTGGGATTGTAGCACCATTAAACAATTTGCATGTCAAATTTAGGTAGTAATCATAAATGAATTCTTTAAATTTAGTCACTGCGAGGTGATAAATGTAGCTGAAAGGTTGTTAGAAAAGGTCAAACACGGTAGGGAAATGAAGAAGAGAAGCAGCATTAAAAGTATCACTTTCAACAACTGCATGAGTATTAAAGCTGCACACAATAATGACACGAATTGTGAACCACGTTAAGATTAAATATTATACAGAAATTCAGAATAAACCATGCAAAACAGCAACAAAATGAATTAGAGACATGATTTGTATTTTGGGTGCGAATATTCTAAGAATCTGGAACTTGTGTTGGGTCTGAGGCAAATCTATAAACCTGATTAGAAGATACACACCACTCCTCCTCCTTGACCTGCGGTTCAAGGAATGTGGAAAATCTGAATAACAAGGAGGAGTTGATTCATTAATGTTAATTTATCATCCTCCTGCAGCCAGGTCTCTGCAAGATAAATCAGTCTGAGGATCATCCGTCAAGTCAAACAGAGACTCTGATGTTCAATCAGTTATATTCTGTTCAATTAGACAAGTTTGCATGAATTACTCCTCGTGTTGCGTCCTTCCATTAATAGATCTTCAGTTTGTTTCACATTTTTTATTATTCATTTTGCACACCTGTATGATGGATATTTCTTCCCGCAGCATGTTTATCCTCTAGGGCCAGAAAACAGCTCAGTGTCAACCTCATTTTTGTGGCTTGCTGGCCGGCAGCCAAATAACCCGTAATCCTAAATATGCAAATCTCATAAGAAAACATGTAGAACCACGGCGAGAGCAGCTGGTTTTCCACACATCTGACTTATAAGTCACACCTTTTGTCCAATAAACAACAATAATATAAGTGCTTTATCTTCTGCAGCTCATCGATGTTTATTCTGTAATGAGCTTTGCAGGCGCTTATGACACAGTGGTAGATGAGGAAAAGATCAAATATTCTGGTGGGTATTCAGATCACACCAGTGAAAAGTCAGCGCTAACCTTGGAAGAACTTTCTGTTTAGAGCACGCTGGAGCCAGTAGCCAGAAGCAAATGAAACAACTTCTAAACTTTAACAACAAACTGTGTCCTTAGTGAAGGACAAGGGGGGCCAGCTGATTCAAACGAGAGCCGGTGACGCTGCATCCAGGAGGCCTCCGGTTCTCATTTTTATCACACGAGTCGCCCTTTAAATTTCACTCTGCTTTCGCTGAGAAATTGCCTCGTGATTTTCTTTCTGAAAATGTGCTCACATCACAGTCCTGATGTATCATTCAAAAGTAGTGCCAAACTCGCCGACGCTGCACCAGGAGTTAATGGATTTTGAACCGAAAGCTAACAGGCTAATCAGCATGCGCTTACTGTAACTACCATTCACGTCAGGCTGCTTGATCAATACTCATCTAAATTCCCCCGAGGACAGGAAGTAGTAGTGGAGGGTTGCATGACACCCTTGGTGATGACCTTTCTCGGAGGACTAATGATAGCCTAACAACACTTGCGTTTCTGGAATATTTAATTGGTTCTCATTAGCGGTACCCAAGCACAGAGCAGAAACTGAGTTGACTTTTTCAACCCAGATAAGATTTTTTTTTTCAAAGAGCTTGTTCAAAAAAACCTCAGGTAACAAATAGAGCCCAGATTTAACCCTTTCTGATAGGACCTTCGTGAGTCAACACTATTGGTTGTTATAGGTGGCTGTCAGGCAGAGAATTCCAGTCTGTCCAGCGGCTGTTCAGCACCCTGGACAGCGGCATGCTGAAATGCCACTCAGCTGCTGATTGATCAGGGCTCGTCAGCAGACAGGTTAAAAGGAGGAAGCGATCAGTACAGAGTGGGACTCAGAGCGGTACTGATGTCCCCCAACTAGGCTGTGGAGTCACACAGAGAGAGAGAGCAGTGGAGCAAAAATAAACATAGTGTTCGTTTTGTTTTAGTGCAGGATTCTGCAGCTCTGTTAAAAAAGCCTTTTTGCTTGGTGCGTCGTTTTGAATCTTTATAGTTAATATCCTCCTTAGTCGAGCGTCCTTAGTTTAATAGTTTGTAGTAAAAATAGTGATTTATATAGTTTATCCTGGGTCGTAGAGTTATTCTCCCCTTTTGTGTTTGTTTATCCTCCCTTTTTAGTAGAAGAGTGTTTTATTTTGTTACTAATGTCTTTCGTTTCAGCAGCGCCTCTTCCTGCTTGTTTTCTGAGGGAGTGAGTAATAAAACATTTTGGTAAAATCGTAAACTTTGTCTCTGGAGCACTTTTTGTTAGATCCCCTAGACACCAAAAGGGGTCGTAACATTGGTCAACTATTGTGGGGGGGTTTAAGCAATGAAAAGATGCTGAATTTTTCAAGATTTATGAAATCCAACAGTTCTGTGCTTGATTATTTTGAAAGCATTCTTTTTTTACACTCATTGCATGAAAATAAAGAGTTTTGCACTGGACAGTGATCATTTGCAGAAGATGGTGATTTCTCATTTTGTTCACCATCTATAGTGGACACACAGGTGAAGACTGCTTTAGAACTTTAGGGGAAATAAAATATTAAACACCTGTTTTCTCAAGCTTGAATTACTTTGAATATCAGTCACATCTTTCTCCAGAGAAGCTGATTTTTTTTTTTATTTCTGGAGTCACATTTATATCCAAATTTGATCTGAGTTCAGTTTTTTAAAATTACCTGAGCATCTTTCCCTTCTCCTTTTTTATTTAACTGTTTTCTTACATCTTTTTTTTCTATCTTCCTTGTGTATATTGACCAAAATGAAAAAGGACACATTTTAATCAAACATCTTTTTACAGAAAGTATAAAAAATGTTTCTAATAAATTCTAGCATGTATTAAATCAATCAGTAACCTTAAATCCAGATAAATTAAATGACATGTTTTATTCCTGGATGCTTCTAAGAACAAATTTCTCCATTGACTTGGCTGTTCCTTTGCTTTTTTTTTTTTTTTTTTTTGAATCATTGAAGTGTCTTGGCAGCTTCCTGCCCTGCATGATGCCCAAATGCTGGCATCCCACTGAGATAAAACTCAGGAATCCTGCTTTCTTTTATTATCCCCCAGGGGAAACAAGCCAGTGTCAAAAAACTTCTCTTTGAACCCAAAATCCCTGCAGATTAACAAAGGAGGCAGTGTTGTTCAGTGAGCGTCCTGAAAATAGATTCAGAATATTCCCCAGGTATGTCAGGAAGTCTTAAGTTCAACATGAAACTGAACTATCTGCTGCCAAGTTGTTTACTTCAGGTTTTTTTTAATTTTATTTATCCTCCTACTATATTTTAGCAGTCCACGCTGGTTTTTTTCCTTTCCTCCCACCCACTACATCACATTAGCATGAGGAAGAGCCTTTCTCAAGTCAAGTCTTTGTTGGGGACCTCGCCAATCCACGGGGAGATTTCCAGAGCAACGTTTCCTTTCAAGTTGGTCAGTTGGAAAGCCAAATTCAGCAGCTCATTCTTATTCATCAGAACCCAGCGAGCCAAAACACACTTCAGCTCAGCCTGGCGAGACCGCGTTGCTTCAGCTGGCACACCCGGAATGTTGTTTTACGAATCCTACAAAGTTCATCTCCTTCCTGGTTGGGTATAAGGGAAAACTGCAAGCTCAACAGCAGAGCTGAAGGTTTCGGTAAACATTAAAATGTTCCAAAAATCATTTGGGAAATTCACTCCAAATACCTTCATGGAGATCAGCCAGAATAAGTGCAGAGTTGTAAATGATGCTGTGGTTCATGCATCTTTTCTTCCAATGTTTATCCAAGGTTGGATTGCCAGGTGCCATCCCTCTCCTCAGCAACACTCTCCAGCTCCGCCTGGGGACACCAAGCCATCCCCAGATCTGACCAGACAGGACATATTGTCCCACCAGTAGGTTCTGGGACTGTCCTCAGCTTAGTGGCACATGCCAAGAAAATTCCAAAGGAAGGCGACCAGGAGGCATCCTAGTCAGATGCCCAAACCACGTCAGCTGATTCTGACAGATAAATTAAATGAATGTCTTTTGATTCAGCTCCAACTTTACCACTACGAACTGGAACAAAACTCTCATTACTCACTGGTCCATCTCTCACTCAACTTATGCACATAACCCCAAGATATTTAAACTCCCCTTACAGTAGAGAGAGAGAACCATGGCCTCAGATCTGAAGATGTCAACAGGAAAAAGATAAACTTTGAGACAACTGTGCCTTGAGATCCTGTCCATGGACACCAAAAACAGGCAGCCCTGATGGAATACAGCACACAATGAGCTTCAGTTACACTGTAAAAACTGATTTCTAAGTAAAATAGCCTTGTTTTTAGACATTTTGACTTATTTTTGTCCAAAATTTGCATGGCTAGATTCCTTAAAACTAGCGAATTGTTCTAAATGCATAAAATTTTGCTATGTTTAAGGAATCTAGCCAAGCAAATTTAGCTTACCCCATTGGCAGATTTTTATTTTTATTATTTTTTTTTTTGGGCTCAAATCTAGAAAATTTGACCATATTTAAGAAGATTTAGCCTATTTCAAGTAGGGCTGTAAGAATATATTTTCTTTTTAGACAAAAATAAGACAAAATGTCTAAAAACTTTGATTTTACTTTCTTAGAAATCAGTTTTTGCAGCGTAGTGCTGAGGATGGAGACGCAGCTCTTGCTACATGCCAGAGGGCCCTTAGTGCCGCAGTGTTTTGAACAAAACAAGTCCTGGTAAGAACGATGTCTGTTACAAAATTTAATTGGATTAATTCTGAAACTTATTGTGTTTAACTTTCAAATTCTGCTTCTGTTCTGATCAAGTGGCTGATGCTAACTTTCCACCTCAAAGACATGGAGATTCTTTCTGGACAACCCCACAAATGGGCCTTTTCTAGACTGGACAACACACTTTAAATGCAATGACTGTAAACAAAGAATATTTTTAATATTTATACATCTAAACCTGCCACCAATTTCCACCACTAAATTATTTTTTCCCTCTATCTAAGAGGAAGACTCCTCCTTTGCTGCTGGTCATCACTTCTACCTGAGTCATCGCCAGCCTGACTGAACAGAGCCACTATCTCCTGGATCTCTTCTGATTTCCTGCAGAAGGTCAGTGCAGGTAACCTGTGAGTTTGCCAGCTATTTCCAGACTGATTACCTTCGCTGACCTTCTTCTGTAATAACACAAAATTCACATTTTACCCTACCTGCCTGCTGCCTTGTGCAAAATCTTATTTTAATCTCACACCACACAGGAAAGAGGTAAAAGACAATGGTGGCCCTAAAAACCTAGTTCTGTTTACATCGAGATATTTTATTTTATGATACATGCAGCAGTTTGTTTGTGATAGTGATTATCAGGGACCCTCCAGGGATCACTATTAAGACCACGATGGTTCCTGTGAATCACCACCTTAGCTGTGGGTGGTCTGGAGCCGTTTTCCTCTGATAGGGTCCTCCATGGCGAATTGGTTCTGGCTCAGGGGCCAAATTGAGCGTGCTTCAATCAAACCGCATGATTGTTGCTCACACCACCATGCCCAGCAGTAATTTGGACCACCCAGTCTTTAAAGAGTACTGGACGATTCTCTGTCTGGGGACTTTATTGATGATGGAGAAACTCAACAACCATGTAGGTGATGCAACCTGGAGGGGTGTGACTGGGAGTAATGACCTGTTTGAACTGAACCAGGGTTTTGTTTTGTTGTTGGATCTCTGTGCTAGTCATGATAACAAACAGTGGAAATATTCTCAAATATGTTTGGAATAAAATGGGAGAACTGGGAGTCATACCAGTCTGCTCAGAATGACACATTTAACTCTGAACATCTGTTTCAAGCTCATTAAGTTCAGCCGTTTGCTGTATCAAATTTACAGTTTCACCTCTAAATTTCAAAAATATGCTTTTTTTTCCCCCTGACATGAAAAAGTTAATCACTGCATTTGAGGTATCCGGTGTTTTACAAAGCTGAAGAAATGTCAGTTTCATTAAAACCAGTGAAACGTCAGAGAAAAAGAAAAAAAATCATTTTTTCTGGAAAGATTTGTAACAATCCATCTATTAAGACACTAATGTTGCAGGAACAGTCATCCCACCGTAGAGTAAGAGATCCTGAATCCATCAAACCTCGGAATTAAAATCAGCTTTTTTTTACCAATCAGATATGCTTAAAGGCTAAATTCGAATAAGATGCTTTCATTTTGCTGAAAGTCTCAGGTCGCTTCAGCTGTGTTGACGAGGCGCGCCGCGCTGACCGCCGCCGTCTCTCTGACCTTTCCCTGCTAATGATGATCTCGCGGAGTCTCTGGAAACAAAAGGTGATGTAAAATACCAGCCAGTGGTTTGAGTTTTATCTGCTCTTTTCTGTCATGTAATGAAGCTCAGGTCAGCTGACACAAGAAAAACAGGAAAGACTTCTAACTCGTTCATGTCTGGGATCACTGTTATCACACACACCAGACAAGGCTGGGCAAGGGAGAGTAATAAAGGCATGTATGCCTAGAGGTGAGGTTGTCAGGCAGGAAACACACATTTCTGACATCCTGTCATATCAGTGAATAAAACTCTATAGATGTTAAATATGATAGTGTTTAAAAAAAAATACATTTCTTAGCCATGTAGTGAGATAGCATCAAAGGTCTGAGCTCAGGTTTTTGCACATATTCATTTCTGGCAGACAATAAATCCATCCAGCATGTTGAAAAATGATCTTTTTTTTTCTTTTGTGGCATCATCAGTTTTGTCTGCAGGCATGTTCAGTCATGATGTCACAACTATGAATC
Source organism: Callopanchax toddi (assembly GCA_006937965.1). Taxonomy (NCBI): domain Eukaryota; kingdom Metazoa; phylum Chordata; class Actinopteri; order Cyprinodontiformes; family Nothobranchiidae; genus Callopanchax; species Callopanchax toddi. Next base: position 1,618,948 of record SSNR01000011.1, read on the forward strand.
AAAAGAGTCTTTAGGGTGCGAAAAATGTATTTATGATCAATCCCAACCCCTCATGGCAGCTACTTTTCTACTACAGTTGATTTGTCCTCAAAGTTAGATCTGATCGGGCAGGATATCAAATGATTTTGGATGAAAGTTTAAATAACTGTGAACACATTTTGTTTTTATTAAATGTCTCAAATATCACTTCTATATCACAGTTATAAACATTCTGGTCAATTAGATATTCACATTTTATGTTTATATATATATATATATATATATATATATATATATATATATATATATATATATATATATATTCATAGGCAAGGTTTTTATTGTGTAGGAAATGCATTTAAAACTAACTTTGCTTCAATGGTTAAATTCCAAAAAAGAGCTGTTAGAATAATTAATAAGGCCTCTTACAATGAAAATACATTCAGACTTTTACAGATTTAGAAATTGTGTATTTATAAACTATGGAAATTTTTCAAACTACGAACAGAAATCTGCTCAGCTCTAATCAGTTTTTTTTTTTTATTTTAGAAGAACTTATGTAGGCGATTGATATTTGACAGATGTCCTGAAATATAAACTCGTGAAATACTCGTGATTATCTTCAAAAAACTTAAATTCTCAGATAAGATTAAATTACACAAAGGACTGATTGAGTGCATATTTGAATTCTTTAGGACAGCGATCTATAAATATTTCTCATATTTATAAATGTTGTTTTTTTGGGGTGGTAAATGTGATATTTATTTCTTTTTGTTTTTTCTTTCTTTATTTGTGGAAACTGTGTTAATTGTTGACATGATAAATTAGTTGAAACTTGAAGTTAATTTTCACTCGTTCCTTCTTAATCACACATAAACACACTGATTGATACGGAAGAGGATTAGGGCCACCTAAAATTAAAAAAATTATAATGATTATAATTCTGACTTTATTCTCAGAATTCTGACTTTATTTTCAGAATTCTGACTTTATTCTCAGAATTCTGACTTTATTTTCAGAATTCTGACTTTAATCTCAGAATTCTGACTTTATTCTCAGAATTCTGACTTTATTTTCAGAATTCTGACTTTAATCTCAGAATTCTGACTTTATTTTCAGAATTCTGACTTTTTTCTCAGAATTCTGACTTTTTTTCTCAGAATTCTGACTTTATTATCAGAATTCTGACTTTAATCTCAGAATTCTGACTTTTTTCCTCAGAATTCTGACTTTAATCTCAGAATTCTGACTTTTTTTCTGAGAATTCTGACTTTAATCTCAGAATTCTGACTTTATTCTCAGAATTCCAACTTTTTTCCTCAGAATTCTGACTTTAATCTCAGAATTCTGACTTTTTTCCTCAGAATTCTGACTTTAATCTCAGAATTCTGACTTTTTTCTCAGAATTCTGACTTTTTTCTCAGAATTCTGACTTTATTCTCAGAATTCTGACTTTATTCTCAGAATTCTGACTTTAATCTCAGAATTCTGACTTTTTTCCTCAGAATTCTGACTTTTTTTCTCAGAATTCTGACTTTATTATCAGAATTCTGACTTTAATCTCAGAATTCTGACTTTTTTCCTCAGAATTCTGACTTTAATCTCAGAATTCTGACTTTTTTTTCTGAGAATTCTGACTTTAATCTCAGAATTCTGACTTTATTCTCAGAATTCTGACTTTTTTCCTCAGAATTCTGACTTTAATCTCAGAATTCTGACTTTTTTCCTCAGATTTCTGACTTTAATCTCAGAATTCTGACTTTAATCTCAGAATTCTGACTTTTTTTCTCAGAATTCTGACTTTATTCTCAGAATTCTGACTTTATTCTCAGAATTCTGACTTTAATCTCAGAATTCTGACTTTTTTCCTCAGAATTCTGACTTTTTTTCTCAGAATTCTGACTTTATTCTCAGAATTCTGACTTTTTTCCTCAGAATTCTGACTTTAATCTCAGAATTCTGACTTTTTTCCTCAGAATTCTGACTTTAATCTCAGAATTCTGACTTTAATCTCAGAATTCTGACTTTTTTCCTCAGAATTCTGACTTTTTTTCTCAGAATTCTGACTTTATTCTCAGAATTCTGACTTTAATCTCAGAATTCTGACTTTTTTCCTCAGAATTCTGACTTTATTCTCAGAATTCTGACTTTAATCTCAGAATTCTGACTTTTTTTCTGAGAATTCTGACTTTTTTTCTCAGAATTCTGACTTTAATCTCAGAATTCTGACTTTTTTCCTCAGAATTCTGACTTTTTTTCTCAGAATTCTGACTTTATTTTCACAATTCTGACTTTATTCTCAGAATTCTGACTTTAATCTCAGAATTCTGACTTTTTTCTGAGAATTCTCACTTTTTTTCTGAGAATTCTGACTTTATTCTCAGAATTCTCACTTTAATCTTGGAATTCTGACTTTTTTACTGAGAATTCTGACTTTTTTTCTCAGAATTCTGACTTTATTCTCAGAATTCTGACTTTTTTTCTCAGAATTCTGACTTTAATCTCAGAATTCTGACTTTTTTCCTCAGAATTCTGACTTTATTCTCAGAATTCTGAGAATAAAGTCAGAATTCTGAGAAAAAAAAAGTCAGAATTCTCAGAAAAAATTATATAATATATAATTTTTTTAGTTTAGGTGGTAACAGAAGGTGGGCAAACATAAATACAGCTTTAACTTAATGGATTTTACAGTTGTTGAGACATTTATACACTGTAAAAAAAAAGTAATTTTCACAGAAAAAAACTGGCAGCTGTGGTTGCCAGAATAATTCCGTAAAAAATACTGTGCACATGTAAAAAATGTTACTAACAAATCATAATTAGATGAAATAATGCAGATGAAAAGCCAAAGGAGAGAGAGCCTTTTCATCTGTATTACTGTGGTAAACACGGTTTGTTCAGTAAAAATGTTTACGGTTCACAGTATTTTTTACTGAAAGTTTCTGGCAACCACAGCTGCCAGTTTTTTACTGTAAAAATTTAAAAAATATTTTTTACAGTGTATGGCTATAGAAAAGATGTGTTCACAATACACACTATCATAACTGATTGCATGAAATCTTGCACAGTTATTTTATAGATTTGACCAGAACTGCTACAGCAATATCTCATAGTTTTAAACTCAGGTGTTGGTGTGCATTCTGTAAAGGTTTCTATGCTAAATCAAATGTGAGATGCATTATGAATTAGGCTGGTTAAAGGTTTGATTTTTCTACTGAAATGTGTGCATATTTACACACATCATTTTGTGCAGCTCTTGTACATGTTTAAGGGAAAGCTGAAACACTTGCAGGTTATTTTAAGTTCTTTTTATTCGTCTCCAGCATATATATATATTTTCATTTTGACCTATTTACCAACTCGGTGCACGATCAGATGTTCAAAAATAAGAAACGCTCAGAAACAGAAAGACTGATTTCTGAAGAATGTGCAGCATGTTTCCATGCGTTTAAGGTGCAAAGACAGTTTGCTCAATTGTTCATGATTGTTTTATTTCCCAGGTTTGACACAATCATGTAAAACAGATCTTTAAAAGTTAGATGTTGGGCTTCTGCATGCTGGAGTACAGGTTTTATTGACACATTTAATTTTGAGGCTTCAAAAAAATAAGATTCAGGTTACAGATCAGATTGCTCCCAAGACTGAAAGCCATGCAATGTAGGTCAGAAGTATCTGAAATTTGGGCTGCCCTCGTGCCAGCTATCAATCATCTATAAATCTAGTCATCTAGCTCTGTGTGACAGCCGTTTGATTGCAAAAGACACGGTGATGCGACAGCTGCTGTTACTGCAGCTGTGATACCTTGTCTGCGTGAAAAATCAGGAGTATTTGTCACTTGTGTCATCATCTGTAGACATGTAAAAATAGATTTGTTTTTATATAAAAGAAACTAATCGTTACCGTTCTTTTCTGTTGGCTAAAAAAATATGTATATATTGTATCTGGAGGCATCCCCAATGAAAGACATGAAAACACATGAAATATTTTAGGGGGAGAAAACTCAAAGGAGAGGAGTCAGCGCGGTTTACCCCTGTGATTGTGTTTCTTTTTGCTTACAAGGAACTTCACAGGATGCTGAGGCAGAGCTGTTTCATCTTCAGGCTCTGGAGGAAATCTAGCAGCTGAAGTGTGCATAGTGCTGCTGCGTCTTAACTGGGGAGATCCCCAGCTTCCCCATTACAGAGAGAAAGCAGGAGAAGGTGATTTTGATGTGGTCTGATGCACTTTCACAGAGATCATGTTGGTTATTGTACAAACCTTACTTTGCCATGTTGGTGTGTTAAAGTTGTCTTTTGCTTTATCGTCTGTAAAGTTTTATTACCTTACTCACCGTTATGATTTGTTGTTTTCTGCTTCCTCTGCAGCTGGCTTCACTTCCGAATCACCACACCTGTTTCTTGTTAGTCTTCAGCTCCCTGGATGTATTTAGGTCCAGATTTTCCTTCACCTTTTGCCAGATTTTTGTCATCTTTCACATGAAATTGTGCCATGTTCTACTTTATGTTTTTTGGACATCCTGCTTTTGCAGCATCTTGTCATAATTTAGTTATTTCCTGCATTTGGTTGTCACTGTGGCAATATCGTCTGTCACAGAAAAGAAAAAATACTTTTACAGTTCCCAAAAGCCTTGATAAATGCAGACATGTTGTTTTAAAGAGCTTTTATGCATCAGGTAGACGTCAAGAACTCCTCGTCTCTTCTATTGTGTTGGAGGAAAAAAATCACCGTCAGCTTAGGATTTGTTTTAAACCAGAACATTTTATGACTTGTTTGGTGTTTTTAAGCCATGTTTAAGCTTTGAAGACAGAGCAAAAGAAATCTCTAAACTACTTGAGCATGTTCATATTATGCTTTCATTTAATAAAAAAGATGTTTTGTAAAAAGATTACGTTTTAAAATTCTGTTACCGTCCATCAAAAGGCAGAAATTCCAGGAGAATTTCAAAGAGTTTTTTTTCTAAACTCACTGAGACGACGCTTCTCTTGAAACAAAGTGATGAAATTCAGATTTCATACAGAATCGTTGACCTTGTCTTCACTCATTACGTTGCAAAAGCAAAATCCCTCTTGTACCAAGTATAGGACTGCTTGTATTTCATACCTAATATATGGTGCTACAGGTCTAATGTAAAGCAAAAAACATAAAACCACAATAATTAAGTATGTTTCATGTTTAATTTAAAGCAACATTTATATTGGTGGTCTGATAATCATCAGTAATTTTATTATAGTCCCAGTATTTTTCAGTACAGTGATTAAAAAATGTCTCGAAGTGGCAGGTAATCCGATAACTGCCAAATCAATCTGTTTTTTTCACAGGAAGCAAACTGTGATAAAACTGTCATCCAGCTCAAGATGATTCATTTATTCTCTTGATCAAATCGCCATAAACCCATTGAGACTTTGTGTGTATTTTAATAAAATAATACAATGAAATTAATACTTTTTAATCTAAAATTTCTGGTGTTTTGTCTGTGTGATTTGCCTTAAATATAATTATGTCATCTGATAGAAGTCAAACTAGTGTCAAAACAAATAAAGTCTCAGTCTTATCAAAATACCTCTTGTTGCTCCACTTTGTCATAGTTTAAATAAATGAGCAGCTCAAGGGCACTTCGCTGTCTTTTTGTAATAAACCTTGCCGTATCTATGGTAACCAAGGTTTGTGGCGCCAGGGCTGACACCTCCAGGATTAAAAAATCATTTAAATGAAATTTAACCAACGATCAGTGCATTGTTTGCTTCCGTTCAGCATATTGACCATTAGATTATAAATCTGCTCTACATTGTTTATGTCTCCTGATCAAACAATGTCTAGACCAACCTTCGGTCCATCAATCAGACGAGCACCAACACACGGCCAATCAGATTAGGGTGTTGGAAGTTGTGTGTGGGGGTGTTAATGTTCAACTTTCTGCATCTGCAACTTCTGCAGAACTTCTCATCCTTGATAAATCTCTCTGAAAGCTTTGTGTTATCCCTGTTAATGAGTTGAACAAATGTTCAAATCATCAGTTCTGGGAAGTGCTAGAAATTATAGAACATGTGACTCAAATCTCCAGTTAAAAATCAAAAAAAAGAAAGAAAGGAGCAGCGAAAAACCATAAAAAAAGAAATAATCTTCCTCTGCTCCTCCTGTTATCTCACCTGCATTAAAAATGTGAAGAATGCTTCCCCACTCAAAATAAGAAATAAGAAGATTAAAGCTGCAGAAAGTTGTTTGAAAGAAGTCACAAACAAAGTCGGTCTGGAATGCTTTTCCTGAATGAAAGACAAAACCCCTCTAATTCTTTATCTCCTCGCTCCTTGAAGCTGAACAGGTGGGTAGAAGAATAATTTCTCCTCTGAGCAAGACAATCTTAATGTCATTTATTACCATTTAAGACGTTGTGGGCAGTTTTTGCATTTGTAAAAAACAAAAACTTTGGAAATTCTGCAGGATCATCTTGTGGGATGCATTTGTACTCACTGGTTTCAGTGGTTTAAATGAACATCACGTAACTGTTCACCTGAAAGCATCATAGCTGTTCGTTTCTTTTGCTTTCTAAATTCAATGAAAGTCTGGAAGTGAACCATAGCCTGAGGAGTCGAACTCCAGGGGGGTTTTCATTCACCATCAACTGGTTTCTACAGGATAATACAGTCTGTGAACATAATCCAGGATTATGTTTGCTTGCAGAATCTAAGAAGGAAAAAATGAATGATTTCCAGGAGACACAGTCGGATGTTACCCTGCTGTCAGTTGGTCCAATAAGTGACGCAGAGCAAAAATAAATTGATACGTCTTTTCAGAAAAATTGGCAGCTTTATACAAAAAATAATACACTGGAGATGATCCTTTTGATTTTAAAGCTGCAAATCATTTTTAAAAATTCTTTTTTTTTTTGTGATAACTTCTGCTAAATTGTAACACTCCTCCGATAGAAGTGCTGACTCCCTGACAAACTCACTGAGCGAGTGTGTTTGTTTAATCCTTCTTAACGCTTTCGGAATGCCGCCATGTTTTGCCAATATCCTGTTAGTGGCGACACTTAATCAATGGCTCTAGGGGCGTCCAGGGATTGGAAGACTTCCCCATTCATCAACAAGATTGCTGCACATTTTGAAGTGAGTCCACTTCTGCCAGGAACACTATATGACAATTTCATCTGAAAAGGTTGTAAAAAAAATATAAAAGGAATAAGATCTAATCTATGATTATCCTCACTTAGCCAGGTGTTAACATGTTCCATTATTTGAAGGGAAACGCCGGCATGCAGGAACCGTGTCAAGCTGGTGTCCAGTGATTTCATTTCTTTGAGTGCCTGGCAGGAGTAAATTGAATTTCTATGCAAGTCTTGTATCGAATGTCATTTGCAACTCATAGAAATCCTTGTTAAGTCTTGTAGAATTTCTTTTTTTTTTTTTTTTTTTGCCTGTCGATGATGGTTCTTCCACAGATGCTGGCTGTGTTAAAAAGTTTAACCTTCCGGGTGAGATCATGTTCAAGACTCAGTCCTCATTTATTATCACTTTCAAATATATATTTTAAAAAAAACACGTATTTGCCTTAAATATGTTGAGGAAGAGAAAGTAGAACCTCTGCAGCAGGGAGACGAGAAATAAGCCTTGAGCTGTTTAATCAGAGGAGCACCCAGAGGCATTATACTGGAGATATGATATGAAAAGATGGTATAAATGAAGCCTTGTGTAACAAAATGCATGAAACTATAGCAGTGAATGTTGAGAATAGATTATTAGTAGGATCAAGATCTGGAAAGCAGTTAAAGATGAACAAGTGAATCTCTTTTTATGAAACCTCCTCAACCTGGAGTCACTGTGAGGGGAAAAAAGAGAAGAGGGTGGAATTTAAAAGATTAATGGGCTGCCATGATATTCTGCTTCCATCAATGTGAATGTTTTGTGCTGTTTTCAAAAATGCTGAAAAAAGGATGATTATTAATTCAAAATCATCACAAAAACAGGAGTGTTTTGTTGCTGACAGTCACATTTATGTCTCCTTTTTCAAACTTCACAAATATAGGAGGGATAAATGTTGCTTCTGTGATAAAATTCTAATTATTAAAATAACTTTGACATTCTGGTCAATGGCTGCATGGTGGCGCCGTTGGTTAGCACTGTTGCTTCGCAGCAAGGAGGTCGTGGGTTCGCGTCCCGGCTCTGCGACCTCTCTGCGTGGAGTTTGCATGTTCTCCCCATGCGTGCGTGGGTTTCCTCCGGGTACTCCGGTTTCCTCCCACAGTCCAAAGACATGACTGTCAGGCTAATTGGGCTGGTGAATTGTCCTTAGGTGTGAGTGGGTGTGTGGTTGTTTGTCTCGTTCGTCTCTGTGTGGCCCTGCGATGGACTGGCGACCTGTCCAGGGTGTCCCCCGCCTCTCGCCCCTTGACCGCTGGAGATAGGCACCAGCTGCCCCGCGACCCTCTGTGGAGGACTAAGCGGCTACAGAAAATGGATGGATGGATGGATTCTGGTCGATCATTTGGTAGAGTACATGTTAACCCCTATACTGATTCATGACCTGAACAAAGCAAATTCATTAAAAAATCTAAACAGAAAATGATGGGAATATTTGAATAAAAAGTTAAGAAACATTTCCTTTTAATATTGTTGTTTGATAATTATCACCCTTAACCCTTTAAGTGATCATGTTGGACATCCGATCTGATATCACTGCAGCACTTGTTCTATAATGTTTATCAAAAATGTTCCCTTTAATCTTTGTTTTACACTTTTTTGGATTCTTTTTTTTTTTTGTTTTTACAACAGACCATAGAACAATATATTATCACTTAACTACGCTTGATACCTTTTGAAAATAGAAATTTAAAAATGACACTCTATAGTTGAAATTTAGATTTTCAAGGTTTTTTAAAATAAATGTATTTCATTCAAAAGAAAAAAAGAATAAAATACAAACAAATTATCATCAATATTTACAATATACAAAATTGAATGAAAAGGGGCAGTAAGAAGAAAAAAAATCTTATATAATCTGCCCCCTATTACAAACAAAATTCTTAATAATTATCTACTAAAGTTACAGTATATATAATCTCATTTTTAAATTAACTTCCTGTTTCAATATTTCCAAAATAAACACAGTCACTAACTTAGTTTACACTTTCATAATTTCTCAATATATTTTATTTGAAGCATCTTTTAAATACATGAAGTGACTTCGATTCTTTCATTTCCATATTAAGGTTGTTCCATAATTTAACACCGTTCACTGAAATACTCAATTCCTTTGTCTTGGTTCTAAATCAGGTTTATTAAAGATTTTATTTCCTTTCAATAAATAACTACTTACTCTTTTCACAAACATCTTCTGAATATTAGGTGACAGAGTATCTGTACTAGCTTTGTACATGTAATTAATATTTTCCAATTCACCAAATCATGAAATTTTATTATTTTATATTTAATAAATAATGGGTTACAGTGTAAGGAAAAGAAAAGAAAAAAGCTAAAAAGAAAATAGTTCATTCCTTTTTGTGTGTGTGGGCATTAAAGAGTTAAAAGCAATGCATTCTGGTCTCTACTAACTCAAAAAAAATGTATTGACTTTGTTTGATGCTGCATGGGACCCTCATCGACCAAACATTCATATATTTTTATGATATTTCATTTATGAGAGAAGAGGTCAAACTTAAATGAGACGTATTTATGATTATGTCACGTTTTGTCCCTCATACTGCAAAAGACTAATGTAAATAAATTATAGCCTATAAATGATGACAGCATAGCAAAACTTCAGAAATGTTGTTCTCCACCAACTTTTAACTGAACTTTGTGGTAAATTAGCTGTAAGAGAACAGCAAAAAATACAGATTTTGTTTTTAATGTTGCTTTAACCATAAAATTCTATTTAAAAATCAATGCACTTAAGGAAAAATGGAGAGCTACAGTAATCCTATTGTTTTGGGTTGTTTTACATTTTACTGAAAAATCTCATTTTTAACATTTTTTAGCATATTTGTTAAAAAAAAAAAAAAAGGAAATCTCAAGTTCCTCTTTGGGAGTTAGTCCATCATCATGAAGCAGAACTCGAAGTAACCACAGCAAGTCTTATAAGGAACAGGCTGAAAGATTTATGCATCCAATCTTTCTGAGTATGTTGTTGTTGCATTCTGCAGTGTGCTGTGTCTAAAACCTGGGCAACATATAGATTTGCAACATTACGTTTAAACGATGAAAAACATCAGCTGAACTGCAGACATGTGAGAAAACGTGAGATGAAAACCTGCCAGTCAAGTCTCCTGTTATCTATTTGGTAAATACCAGTTTGCTCTGCGTGATCTGAGCTCTCAGGCAAGATACTGTATGATCATTCATGCAGTGATAACATGCTTCAAGGGTTATGGAGTAGTACCGGGATCAAAACAGGCAGACCCTGCAGAATACAGGAAGGAGCTGAGTTAAGTGGGTCACTGCACACATCCTAAAATCATACAGGTGTGAGTTAACGGGTGAAAATGAAACTGTTACAGGTGTTTTTGTTTTGTTTTTTCTATTAAAAGTTGTCCTCTTGTGAACTAAAGGAGATGTTTCCTTTAAAGGAGAGCTGAAGGAGACACTAAAGCTTCATTTCTCAACAATAGAATAATTTGACTCTCATCATGGTTGTCGTCTTGTTCTCCTACCAGGTCAAAATATAACTCATCTCTTGTGATGAAGCAGGAAAGAAAGCAGATATTTTCTTGGTCTTAAATCTCTGTTTTCCTTTTACTTTAATAAAAAAATATATATTGAAAGAAGTTGAGAGGAAATCATCTGTGACCTTCTAATTGCAGGTGAACTGTGAAGCTGCAATTTATCAGCCTAATCTCTTCTGCTTCAAAGACTTAAGTGTTCCAGCAAGATTGTTTGCATTTATTTAGCATTTGATTTAATAGGACTCCTAGGTGCAATATTCAAGTAGAAAATCAGGCTACATTGAGGACATTTTTGTCCATTTGGGCAGCTTTTCCATGTTCGTCTGCACGCCATTTTAAGACCGTTTGTGCAAATGGTACAAATTTTTGTCACAAAACCCCTCTCTTGACAAATTTTGAAATTCAATTTTGAAATTTGAAAATAGATGAGGGAACACTATGGGGAAAAAAACACCATACTCGAGTCGTTAGTGGACAAAAACGTCCATTGGTAAAAGTGGCTATAAAAATGTATACATTCATTTTTTGCTTTTTTTGCTTTTTTTTTCATACTGTTAAACAACTTCAGCCCTGCTCAAACATATAAAAACTTAAATCATTTTGAGGATTTTAACTCTTGAAATGCCAGTTTGAATACTCAAAGTCATCGATGTAATTTATGAAAAAACACAAAACATGAGTTATTTTCTAAAAAAAATAATTTTTTGCGCACGGGGCATTTATTACAAATCAGTCATGGTTATGTCATGAAATATCTAAAATTTTGAATTTTTTGCATTTATAGTTTTTGCGTAGCGACAGATTAAAAATTTACTACCCTCTTACGGACAAAAATTTCCACTTATAAAACTGCTTTAAAAATGGTATAGATTAATATTTTTTCTGCTTTTTGGGCGTAAATCTTGTGAACAACTTCAGTTTTGATCAAAACAATCAAATATTGAATAATTATCTAAATTTTAACCCTTTATATGCCAGCTTGATTGTGTGATGCTCATTTTTTCATGAAAAAAGCAGACAAAAGAGGAGACAATTTACATAAAACATATTCTGGGTGACTGAAATATATTTTTCTAAATCAGCCTTGGATATGTCAAGAATGTGATAAAATAACAAATTTTTTGCTTTATTAGTTTTTGTGTAGCAACAGATTTAAAGCTTCCCACCCTCGTGTGCCTCTCAAGGACAAAAACGTTCCATTGACTTCCATGCAAACCACAGTTTTTGATCCTGTCGCCTCTGCAAAAAATAATCATGCATTCTGTGATATTAGTGTTTCATTTTGTATAAAAGTGGTCAAAATAGTAATTTTTACTGTTCACCACCAAAATCAGTCATTTCTTCATTAGTGGCCCAGGCGAGAAACTCTTGAACGTTTCTTCAGATCTTCTGCTGTTTTTATTGAAGTCAGAAGGTCAACATGACCTCTGTCAAGTAAACAAAACACAGTTTTACTCTCTCGCTGAACTTCAAAGTCTAGAAGCGTAGAAAAAAAAAGCAAAAAACAATAAGAATGCATACATTTTTCATAGCCACTTTTACGAACGGACGTTTTTGTTAACTAACGACTCAAGAGTATAGTAAATTAGAATGAAGCCTGAGGGTTAAAATAATGAATCCAAATGATGCATATTTCTATGTTTACACAGAAATAAATGTGGATTTTTAATCATTTATTCATCGTAGTGTTATATTGATGCAATTATATTTTATCTATCCTGATTTGAATTAAAAGCTGTGAATATTAAATAAAAATCAATTTTCTTTCCTTCAGCCGTTTTGCTAGAAGTGTTTCTTGAGTCGTTTTTCTACAGGGCTTTGTTTCTTAAGGAGTCCCCTCTGTGCACATGCTATTTCCAGCGCTAGATTCTTTCTTTTTTCCTCTTTTATAATAAAAAAAATCATTCTCTTTTTGATTGCTCGAGTCTCAGCCTATACTGATAGTAAAATGTCCATCCAAAAAAAAAAAAAAGGAACTCATGATGGAAAATGCAAAAGCCATCTATTTAAACGAGGAAATGGTCAGAGTGTAATCATCACATCAGGGGCAGGTATCTCTCTGGGAAATGGAAATGGACTGAAAGCATTCTGTAGTGGCTCTGCCTTTATCAGACTACAGATAAACATGTCACCTATAAAATACAAATTTTTACTTTTAGACCAATTAAAATATTCTGTCTTTGTTTACGTGCACTGATAGATCAGATCAGGGCACGGATTGAAACATTTGTTTGATAGATCATTAACCGGGTGGCTGCTTTGTTTCTCGATCAGCAGAAACATGGAAAACAAGAAGTCAAAGAAGTTTTCTTTATGTGAAAAAGGATTCCGGGGTGAGAGCTTCTCTTAGGTTTTATTTGGGGAACCTACAGAGCAGTTTCTCAACCTAAAATAGAAATTCGGGGATTTGAAAGGAGTCAGCTCTGTTCACAATCAAACACAGTTATACAACAACTTTCACACAAATAGAGACGCTTTTGGCTTGTAGCAAACACTGCTGTCATAGTCTGGGTTAGCATGACATGCAAAGTACATTTTAACTCCATAGGTCACAGAAAAGTCACTTGGTTTTATGTAACTGGGTTTACTTTCTGCAAAATCAGATGGTTTTAAGGGAATCAGTCACCGATTTTAATAGCCGTTAACCGTCTAAATTGATTTGAAAATGTTAAATAATCTTAAGATGAAAAGTATTTTGGGTCTAAATTAAATGAATTCATTAAACAACCAACCCTTTGACCTGAATGAGCTGTGAGAGCACATGACCCTGGTGGAGGTGGATCCCTGAGCTACGTGACAAAAAGAGATCAACCAGACAAAGAATAGTGGTAACTTTAATCAGACAGGAACCATAAAATAATCTTGTTCATTTGGGTTTTTTCTCCTCAGTTTTCATCTATTTTTCATAAATTACATTTTTCACTCAGCTCTTCAAACATTATCATCTAATCACATTGTCTATTTAAAAAAACAGTCTGCATTTTATTATCAGTCTTGATTCATCTAAAACCATGTTTGTTTGAAATTGACAAAATAGAGAAAAGTATCAGAAGCATTCATTAGATAGCTGTTTGTTTTGTTTCCCAACAAACTCTCTTTTTTTTTTGTGCAAATAATTTAACTTTGATTTGTCTCCATATTTGTTAACTATTAATGTTTTTTCACCCTTAGAAGTCTGTGCTTCAAAAAATGTGAAAATATGTGTTAAATAGAATGAGGAGGGGAACAGATTTCAAAACTTTGAAACTCATTTAGTGGTTCAAAACGCTAATTCTCTTTTTTATTATACAAAAATGTTATGATGAGCTTAGCAGAGCATGCAGCGTCTCTTGGCTCTGAACTGGACAAAATGTGTCAAATTAATCCCAATAGTCTGTTTAACTATTTGACCACTCAATCCTTCATGGAGTAGCAGGTAATACTCCTTTCTTTTATTCTGAAAAACTCTGTTTCATGTCTTAGTTGTTTAGTTTTGTTTTTTGGGGTTTTTTTGCACACAATGGTTGACCCAAAAGTTTCTAAGTAGCAGCTTTGATAAGAATGCTTTAGCTGTCAGTATAAAGGGCATTTCATGTGCCTCCTTAATTCTCTTTATTTATTCTTTCAAAAAAGAACAGTGAGAAACATTTGCAAACAGTAAAAAAAAAAAAAAAATGAAGTAATGTTTTTGTAGTAAATTGTAATAAATGGTTAAATTGCACCTCACTGAAAAATGTGATGATCTTAACATCAAAAGATCTCTTTATAAGAGGGAATTTAACTGAAATAATCAAACATTTTGATTTGAATTGTCTTAGGAAGCACCACTTTCAGGTTTAAAAAAGTCGGATATTTAAAAGCTCTAATGATTTTATTATTTCCCAATTAAAGAATGATCAAACTGTATGGTGTGCCACTATCAGGAACAAAATAGAAAAAAACAAAACAAGTTCCTGTAATTGCTGTTTGAAAATGACAAAAGTTTATTACTGTTAAAAACTGTAAAGTCTTTCCAGGATTAATCCTCCATAAAGTGGCTGCGATAGTGAAAAGCTTTAAATTCAATTTATTTTTTGTTCTCTCAATGCATGAAAATGTGCTGTCATAAGTATTTTATATACTTGTTAAAAAGCAACCAACCATCTGCTTTAAAAGACCCTGTCTTTTTATTATTATTATTCCATGTTGTCTGTTGTCAAATAAAACAATAAATTCAGTGAATTCCCTTCTATTATAAACATGCAGGAAGAAAACACTACAAGAAGTTATAAAAGTAAATGCAGAAAGGAGATGTGCAGGAATAGAGAAATGAGGGCTGCATTCCACTTTTTGTGGATGATGATTGTTTTATAAACATATTAACAAATAGCACTCCCTCTAAATGGAATGCAGCCCTCTTTCTGTTCTCTACTCATTCATATGAGATATCAGCTGTGATATAGGCCTGTCATCAAAAAAGTTTAAATGCATCCAATATTCATCGATTAGCTCTTCAGAAAACTCTTTAAATGACGTTTTTGTTGTAAATCAAATAAGATTGTCTGATGGGACAGAATCTGGAGATGACTTCACATTACTTACAACGTTTAAGTTCTCTAAAAAACAATCAAAAAAATTTATACCATCCTTCTTTTTCATGGGAACCCCATATATTAGCAAACACGAGGTTAATGTGAAAGGCAGAGCTGTTTGACTGACAGCGCTAATCAGACTAATCATGGAGGTCACATGACATTTTTAGACGCTGACATATTTTGATTGAAGGGTGATGCTCACCGAGGTGTGTCTGCAGCTCCAGGAAGAAAATTATTCTCACTGAGAATTTTACAAACAGCAAACACAAGGAATTACATTGAATTACATCACAAAACACATGCATTAAACATACCCTGAATGCATAATGTATTTATAACTGCTGTAATGTCTTGTGTTTTTTTCATAACCTTTACATCAAAACTTGAAGCATTTTTCAGGAGAAAAAAATGCATTATTATTATAATTATTATTTGCTGTATACTTCTAGTTAATGCATAAATATTTAAATGTTGTAAAGATTGACAGTACGTAATGAGAACGAGGCTGAAAATCCTCATGAATGTGTAATGCTGCTTTACTTTTAATACAAAGATGGAAAAACATTCTTTATAATTTATATGCGAATAACCTGCAAAAGCCTCTCTGAATCCCATCTGCCTGGTATAAGTGATTTACTCTGATCACTGATCACCTGCAGCTGAACTGATTGGAAAAACATCAGCATCAAATCATTTCCATCTTTATGTGAAAGAAATCCCAGTCCTGTTCTGCTGGTCTTCCTTGGTTTTTGCAGCGCTCCTGATCCTGAAAGCCACCAGATCAAGGATCAAAGTAGCTTTTTTATTTGGGCTGCCAACCGCTTGACAGAAGGCTCTGCTGCCAAACGCTCATCCAGGTAAAACCATCAGTCTCATCCGGCTCTTCTTCAGCAGGATGATGCACAACAGAAGCATTTTTAGGTAAGATTCAAACTAAATGTCACTCCTTAAGGGCACATTTTTAACATTTTTTTGCTCTGATCAGGCTGAAAGTGTCTGTTATTTATTGTGCTAAAAATCATTTCAGCTCCAGGATTCATTCATTTATCTTGAATATTTTACAAAAGAACCAATCAAAAACTTTTAAATAGGGCTCAATATTACCCTGTTATACTAACAATTAAAATGCACAGAAAAAAGTCAATTTTTTAACTCAATTTTCAACTACAGGGCAAATTATGACTTAACAGCTCATTATGTTCTGGACTGAATACTGTATTTGTGATTTATAATGTCAAGTCTAAAAGTCAAAAGGGAAGGTCTTTTAAAATGAATCAATGCCTTTTAGATCTTTTTTTAATGTGTTTTTATGTAAAAAAAAAAAATCTATTTTTAAGGCTGTCGATGCAGGAGAAAACAATAGAGTTTTCTAAACCTCAAGACAAATTTCCACAGATGTAGGATTGATGCAAAACAGAGAGCAAGATGTACAAGGTTCAAACCATTTCTTGTCACGGGTGTATGAGCACCATGGCAAACACGATGGATGAGCTTGGAGCACTGACACAGCAGGAATATTTGGAATTGAGTATTATGTGCTTCACTGAAACCTGGCTGCAGGAATGTCCAGCCTCTGGTGCATCTGTCTGTGGCTTTGAGAATGTATGAGCAGACAGAGACTGCAGACAGGAGAGAAGTAGGAGGAGGGGTAGCTGGAGGTTTTCATCAATATTATCTACACAGAGAATTTCTCTGTGTTATCTGTGCACGTGACATGATTGGTTAGCTGTTCTGAGACTAAAAACTCCCAGATGCATGTTTCCAGCCACCATCTGCCACAAACTAATAAATGAAGTAACAGAGCCTGAGTGTTTTGTTTTCAGTTTGTAAATTAATAAGAATTAAGATCCAGAAGGAGATCCATAATTTTGCCAACTAGTGCTAACAAGCAAAACCTCACAAGTGCTGCAGGTTTTATTAAATGTCTGTCATTATGTTTTGTTTTACTGCTGAAGGGCATGCTTTACCTTTTCATATGATAAACAAGCCATTCACAGCATTGTGATAAAGTGGTAATTGGACTAAAAGTACCATAAATATACAGACAAAGACAGAGTCCCTCAGAAATCTCAGTCACATTAGCTCTATTTGTTAATTTAACAACAGCTCAAACCTCCAACTCCATGATAATCAAAGTTAACATAATAAAGCATTGTAGCTATATCCTCTAAGTGACCGCCCCCACATTTTTCTAGTGTTTTTACCTTGAACAGCTGTTGACAGATGGTAAAACTCCTCCACTTCCACAGAAACAGCTGCTTCACATACATCACAGCGTTTGCTCCACTGCTGTTTTTGCCATCTCTTCTGATCTTCTGCATCCTGCTGTACATTTTCTGTAATGCCAGCGTTGTCGTCACTAATTATGCAGCATTTAGGTTCAAATTCAGACCAAACAGAAGTGGTATTTATCTCACTGTAGGTAAACTCAGGTTTGTTTGCTGACATTTTGCATCAGTACAGAATGAAAAGCCATGTAAACAGCACTGACGACTGAGAGGGGAAGGAATTATTTCCTCACAATGTTTGTTAAAACTGACATTTTGCATCTTTTAAAAGTGATTTTAGTGAGGTGCTTAGTTTAAGAAAAGTGATGCATTAATCAGCGACTGTAACAGCTTTTAGGATGTTCTGAAAACTGAAAACAAATAAATCTTCGAGGATGCACCGATACAGGAAGAGAAGGAGCTCAGATCCTGGATGGTCCTGGATGGTTACATAGGCCCACTGGGAAAATGCCCGATGGCCATTCCGGCCCGGTCCACATCCAGACCCAGTGCAGGTGCCGTCGGTGCGGGCGGCTCGTCACGAGGCTCACACCGGTCGATCCAGACACGCCTCCTTCACCTGGACACAGGTCCACGCACAGCAGGACAGCACCTCGGTCCGCTGGGCTGCACGCATTATCGGTGGGGATGCAGCGCTATTTCTGCATCCTTGGATCGATTTATTGGTGGGGACAATTCAGTGACTTCGTGGGGACACGTCACCTCCATCCATGCCAAATCTACACCCATGCACCACAGTCTCACACTGATCTTCAGTTTATTCATGCATCACCCAAGCTGCAATTCAAATGTTAAAACAATGTATAAATAACATAAAACGGCCTATTCTTATTTAAGCTAGTTATTCTTAAAACCTCATCACTTCTATGACTAGTTCTAAATGTTGTTACGACCTAAATGTAAATCTCCTTCTTTGTCTCGATCTCAGTCACAGCGTTTTTCCTTCATATTTTCCACATTGATGCTTATTATTTTTACAAATGAAACATTGAGGATTTTCTGCTCAAGAAGTGTGAAAGAATGTACAAAATGCTTCTTTGATACGTGAACCCAACCAAGACCCGAGCATAAAAGCTTTGCTTAATAAGAAGGATATTTCTTTTTGAATCATTATTTCTTATCAAACCAGGAAGCACAGCAAAACGCTGGCTGTCCTTTGTGCTTTAAACCTTAGATATTATAAATCCATCCGCAAGAGGTATTTGTTCAGTTCTAGCACAGTGTAACTTATTTATTTTACCTTTGATTTTGATCTCAAATCCCTACAACAAACAATTTGAACTTGTAGAAAAATAATACAACCACAGGCTGTAAAAGAAATGAAAAATGTAAGAAACTAATTGGTTTGTTTTCCTTTGTGGGGCTGAAAAGGAGCTTAAACACCACTAATTCATTGATTTTTGAATCATAAGATGTTTTCTAACGAGTTAAAGTGTTAAAATCAAGACGGGTCTTTTACCAGCCAGCAGGGTTTCCTCACATCTTAGCATAACAAAGGGCGAACCAGCAGGGGAGCAGTGAGATGGCTTTCATGACGCTTGTTACCACTTCATAAGTATAACACATCACAGTTTGACTGCAAGCGCACGTGTGTTTGCTGATTTCTTCGTCTACAGCTACAAAACGTCCTGTGGGTGATTTATTCCTTCGTCGGCATTGCACCGCAAGCAAATAGGTCGGTTTCATCCGACAACAGTAATTTGTCATGCTTATTGATTTTCAATTTCAAATGGTTATTTCTCTCATTTTTTTTTGGTTCTTTTCTTTGAATAAAGCTGTTGGACATCTCTCTCTCTCTCTGTGTGTGTGTGTGTGAGTCATCTTCACATGCCTGAAACATTTAAACACAAACAGGTGTGAGTTCTCTTCAGACGGACATTTTGAATTTCATTTGGAAATCAAGTTCTCAGATTCTGGAGGAGGAATTCCTGATGCTTAGTTTCAACACTTAGTGATGGTTTGAGTTGTCTGATGGTGTGTTTTATCAAGTCAGAGCAGCCAGGAAACTTTAGAGCGGTGGTTCTTAACCGGTCTGGCTTTGGGACTCATCATCCCTACTGTAATAACAAATTGAGAAAAATTCTCAAATTAATTGAAAGAAACATTTAAAGAAATGCTGTTTTAACCTGAGACAATATAGTAGAATATTAACCCTCAGGCTTCATTCTAATTTACTATACCGTACTCTTGAGTCGTTAGTTGACAAAAACGTCAGTTTGTAAAAGTGGCTATAAAAAATGTCTACATTCATATTGTTTTTTGCTTTTTTTCTACACTTCTACACTTTGAAGTTCAGCGAGAGAGTAAAACTGTGTTTTGTTTACTTGACAGAGGTCATGTTGACCTTCTGACTTCAATAAAAACAGCAGAAGATCTGAAGAAATGTTCAAGAGTTTCTCGCCTGGGCCACTAATGAAGAAATGACGTGGTGGTGGTGAACAGTAAAAATTACTATTTTGACCACATTTATACAAAATGAAACACTAATATCACAGAATGCATGATTATTTTTTGCAGAGGCGACAGGATCAAAAACTGTGGTTTGCATGGAAGTCAATGGGACGTTTTTGTCCTTGAGAGGCACACGAGGGTGGGAAGCTTTAAATCTGTTGCTACACAAAAACTAATAAAGCAAAAAAATTGTTATTTTATCACATTCTTGACATATCCAAGGCTGATTTAGAAAAATATATTTCAGTCACCCAGAATATGTTTTATGTAAATTATCTCCTCTTTTGTCTGCTTTTTTCATGAAAAAATGAGCGTCACACAATCAAGCTGGCATATAAAGGGTTAAAATTTAGATAATTATTCAATATTTGATTGTTTTGATCAAAACTGAAGTTGTTCACAAGATTTACGCCCAAAAAAGCAGAAAAATATTAATCTATACCATTTTTGAAGCAGTTTTATAAGTGGACATTTTTGTCCGTAAGAGGGTAGTAAATTTTAAATCTGTCGCTATGCAGAAACTATAAATGCAAAAAATTCAAAATTTTAGATATTTCATGACATAACCATGACTGATTTGTAATAAATGCCCCGTGCACAAAAAAAATTTTTTTTAGAAAATAACTCATGTTTTGTGTTTTTTCATAAATTACATCGATGACTTTGAGTATTCAAACTGACATTTCAAGAGTTAAAATCCTCAAAATGATTGAAATTTTTATATATTTGAGCAGGGCTGAAGTTGTTTAACAGTATGAAAAAAAAGCAAAAAAAAAATGAATGTATATATTTTTATAGCCACTTTTACGAGCGGACGTTTTTGTCCACTAAAGACTCAAGAGTATGGTGGGGTTTTTTCAGTGTTCCCTTTATCTATTTTCAAATTTCAAAATTGAATTTCAAAATTTGTCAAGAGAGGGGTTTTGCGACAAAAATTTGTACCATTTGCACAAACGGTCTTAAAATGGCGTGCAGACGAACATGGAAAAACTGCCCAAATGGACAAAAATGTCCTCAATGAAGCCTGAGGGTTAAAGAATATGAACACAACAAAACCTAGTTTAGTGAAAACCCATGACGACCAACATGCGGTGGTGCTAAAGGGAAATTTTCCTTTTTACTTAAAGGCATGACAGTTCACCGTGAGCACAAGATTTTAAAGGCAGAGAGCCGAATGAATTTTTAAACTGTACAGATACAATCATTTTGCTACTGTTAAAGCAGTAGTTTGTCATACGGTATTTGAAATGTACATATCTAATCCAGTTCTTAATGTATTCTCTTTGAAAGCCTGTAAAATCCCCATGACTTACTAAAATGGCGTTCAATCCTAAAAGAGACCAGAGGTAGAGAAAGTCGCCCTCCACCTGCGAGAGTCAGGTTCAAATCCTGGCACCAGCATCTATTAGATGGTTGAAAGTTATTGTTTAGGGGCGCATACAGCTTTATATGGCTGCTGAGCCAGAAATACGTGTGCCACATCTGGCCCACGGGCCTCCTATTGAGTAGCACTGCTTTACAGGGTTAATGAAGTCACTCAGTCTCATTCATAACATTAGAAATTAACAGAGACTCCTTGTTTATTCTCCAAATATCAACATTTCATAATAATTTACTCAGTGACAGTTTGAATTAAAACAGTACAACTCAAAGTATTCAAAGTTCAATTTGATTCCCTCATCAGTAGGTATGAGGAAACTCAATCTGCATTATCGCCACCTATTGTTAAGGAATGTGAGTCGTTTTGGTATTTTTTACCCAAGGCAAAGGACTGTGACCAATAGAAAACAGGTCCAGGATTCACCTTTGGGTCGTGAGTCACCTGTTGGGAATCACTGCTTTAGACGACTTCATGCTTCCCTCAAACTTCATGGAGTTTCATCACACCTGTCCAATCTGCCAAATGTACCAATACCTGGTTAAATGACCAAGGTGTGACTTTGGTTGATTGGCCAGAATAGTTGCAACTGAAGACCACATGTGACAGGAAAACAGGAAGTAAAATAAACAGGAAAAACTAGAATAAATAAAGTAAAACAGGAAATGGAACAAAATAACCAAATCATAACCAGAAGTTAGGGTTACCTAAAAAAAACCTAGTGCAGAATTATTAGGCAAATGAGTATTTTGACCACATCATCCTCTTTATGCATGTTGTCTTACTCCAAGCTGTATAGGCTCGAAAGCCTACTACCAATTAAGCATATCAGATGATGTGCATCTCTGTAATGAGAAGGGGTGTGGTCTAATAACATCAACACCCTATATCAGGTGTGCATAATTATTAGGCAACTTCCTTTCCTTTGGCAAAATGGGTCAAAAGAAGGACTTGACAGGCTCAGAAAAGTCAAAAATAGTGAGATATCTTGCAGAGGGATGCAGTACACTTAAAACTGCAAAGCTTCTGAAGCGTGATCATCGAACAATCAAACGTTTCATTCAAAATAGTCAACAGGGTCGCAAGAAGCGTGTGGAAAAACCAAGGCACAAAATAACTGCCCATGAACTGAGAAGAGTCAAGCGTGCAGCTGCCAAGATGCCACTTGCCACCAGTTTGGCCATATTTCAGAGCTGCAACATCACTGGAGTGCCCAAAAGCACAAGGTGTGCAATACTCAGAGACATGGCCAAGGTAAAAAAGGCTGAAATACGACCACCACTGAACAAGACACACAAGCTGAAACGTCAGGACTGGGCCAAGAAATATCTCCAGACTGATTTTTCTAAGGTTTTATGGACTGATGAAATGAGAGTGAGTCTTGATGGGCCAGATGGATGGGCCCGTGGCTGATTGGTAAAGGGCAGAGAGCTCCAGTCCGACTCAGACGCCAGCAAGGTGGAGGTGGAGTACTCGTTTGGGCTTGTATCATCAAAGATGAGCTTGTGGGGCCTTTTCGGGTTGAGGATGGAGTCGAGCTCAACTCCCAGTCCTACTGCCAGTTTCTGGAAGACACCTTCTTCAAGCAGTGGTACAGGAAGAAGTCTGCATCCTTCAAGAAAAACATGATTTTCATGCAGGACAATGCTCCATCACACGCGTCCAAGTACTCCACAGCGTGGCTGGCGAGAAAGGGTATAAAAGAAGGAAAACTAATGACATGGCCTCCTTGTTCACATAAACTATTTAACGTTGAAATTTTCTAAATTTCAGTGAATTTTATACAAATCTATGAGATGATATTTCCTTTCTTGACAGAACCAAAATAGAGTTATTGCATCTAAATGTTTTGATTTTGCACATTTTATGTTTCCGTACTCAGACTTATCACGAATGTATCTCCAACATCTGATAAAACAAGGTGGGAATATTTACCTCTAATAGGCTACTTTTGCATTTTGAATCAAATTTTCCTTTCCTAATTTATAACAATAAAATTAAAAAACAAACAAGACAACCTTAAAGGATTTGGTTCTAGCTGCCACATCCTGTCTTCTCTACTCAGTTTGATCATTTTTAGGCAGAAGAAACTTTTTAAAACTTTAAAAACAGTCAAACTTCAACCACAAGTTTGGTTTGGCTCAGTGCCTGACAGTTAGACATGTTTACAACAAATTGGTGCAGAAATGAGGAGGGAGAAAAGAGATTAGGATAAAAGCAGCGGACAGGTCAGAGACAAGCGCGATCAGCAGAACGAGTGATAAAAAGAGAAGAGGAACGTCAGAGAAACATCAGGGGAGAGCAGGTGGAGGAATATAAAATGCTTAAAAATGCTGACTGCAGTAAGAGCAAATCCTTTTAACTTTTAGTTTTTTAATATGTTAAATGTGCAGATATCACTTATATAAAATAATCTTAAAAAGGCAACGTTTGAAGAATTCACTCAAAAATGACCCAGTTCCTGTAGAACAGTCTGAGCTTTGTCAGAGCATCGAAATGCAGCATTGTTAGCAGAACGCACATCACACTCTGCCTTTTGAATGTCATTTCACCATCAATTATCTTTTCACGCACAAATAATTGCTTCTTTTGTTGCTAAGCAGCCCTGCTGTCATGTCATGGAGCATGACTGTGCTGAACATGTCAGAAAGGTAGATCTCTGCGAGGATTTTATGGTTTCTTTAAAAAATATATATTTAAGCGTTTGAAGTTTTTAGTTAGTGGTTGGACTTTCTATGATGGAGTGTGGCCTTTATTACTTTACATCCTGCAGGTGCATGATCAGATTGAGAGTTATTTGTTCATTTTCTAAAACTTTCTCAGCAGTTTTCATATTGTGTTGCAGCATTTTGCGCCTGCTCATTGTGGAAATCTGCATCCTTCTCTTGGCAGTTGGTCCGTTTTTCCAGCCTACAGTGAGTCCTTTAGTTTAATTGTGGTCCGTGAATGAAAAGATCAAATGAAAAGATGACTTCGACCCACTTACATCAACCAAATATATTAGATTGCACTGTTGATTAAAAGATGAAACGATTTGTTGAAACCTTGCAAAGGTCAAATACTGATTGGTTGAAAATCAGTTTGAGCTGAAAGGCGATTTATTTCTAGTTAGTTAAATCACCTACTTTAGTTTTTCAAATTGTATGTTTGAAAGGAGACTTTCCCTCTTTGACTTCTGCAAAAAAGACAGTGGTTACAAATATTAAAAAACAAAAACTGAGACCAGTATTATAAACATGAAATCTATAAAACCCTATACATGTTTCAGAGAGGGTTCACAGCCAGAAGGGGGGTTACTATAGTCCTGACTCTCACCATTCACTATGAGAGCTGCTGACATGCAGACTTTAAGCCAGTTTTTGTTGACGACAAAAGGAGCTTTGATGCTGTGCCAGCTGACATTAAATGTGTCATAACCGTCACATTTCACTGACCTGCTTTTTGAAAGGTCTTCACTCTTGCATTCACTCCACCAATATTAGTGTTGCTGTGTCTAATACTCTCCATTGTGCTCCTTTTATAAACCCCAGTGGGTTTTCATATTCAAGTTAATTAATGTTGGGGAATTGTTTGCAACTGTTTATTTGTGTTGTGCATGGAACACGCCCAAGTGTGCGGTCTACCGAGGAATACTGCACTGCAATGATATTTGGAATATTTTACAAATACAAAATGAAATCATCAGGCATAAAGGCAAATTTAAAACAAAGTTAAAACATAAATCATGTTATCCCTGATTCCACGTCTTTTTTGCACAATAGTATTTTTGTCATTTAATAAAGAAACTTAAACACAATCTATTCATTCTCAGTTTTTATATGAAAAGCCTCACATTTAAAGTGATAATATGCAGTTTTGCTTGTTTTGGGCTCCCTCTGGTGTCCGTTTTAAATTACTGCATTACACAAGTTAGCATATTGTTTCAGCTTCTAAACGCCTAAATCTACCTGTTGAAATGTCTCCTCAGCCTTCATAGCTTTCTACAGGAGCGGTTATTTACTCCTTCAAAGAAATCAGCTGTGTTCAAGCAGGGAGAGATTGAAAAAAATCAGGAATCATGAGTTAAAAACACTACAGCGCTAGCATAACAGCTAGCCACTTGGGTTAGCCTAACCCTCGTGAGACACGTGACTTCCTGGGTACCGTGACAGCGACGGGGATCTTGCAATCGTGGTATTCCTGATCTAATCACCAGATGGAGCTAAGTGACTTTTCATTAACTCTGTAAAGGGTCATATTAGCACATACTGGCTCAAGGAAAAGATTCAAAAATAGGAAAAAGTTGCATATTATCACTTTAAAACCATCTGGAGGTGAAATCCAGTTCTAAACACAACAGATTGATCAACATCTGAGTGTCTCTGGATGATTTTATCATCTGTTCTAGTTGTACAAATTCTCTAATGATAGAAGTACCATATTGTAAACTAATCTAAAATCAGTTCACACAAGATCCATCCATCCTTCCATTTGTCCATCATGTTGGTCCATAACAACCATAAAAGACAGAGACTCCCAACCCGGTCGTAACGTTCCACCTTTATCTATTCAAGAACCATGGCCACATATTTGGATGAGCTCATTTATGCTGCTTCTCACTCAGATATAAATCACAAGGGTGTGGCCTGAAGACTTGATCAGAAACATCATCTGCTAAAAAGCATCTGAGACCCTGAAGTTCCCAAACCAGATGCCTTTGTCTCCAAGACTTACGCCTTGAGATCCTGAACTTCACAAAAGGACTGAAAATAATTAATCTGTCAATAATTACAATTAGTGCTGTTCTGTAATGTCATCCAACCATATACTGATAAGACAATGAGCACAATGCAGAGTGGATTTTCATGTATCTTTATCTAAATTCAGTTGTTTCTAAGTGACAAAAACAAAAAAAATGCTTTCAGATTATAAAAGATGTATCTACTTGTGGGAAAACTCAACATGTCCTTGCTGTACAAGAGCAGGTCAAAGCAACGAGCTGCTTTTCCTCACCGTTTGAAACAACTGTCTCACTGACAGCAGAGCCACACGCTGTCTTTTGATCCCGCGTCGACACTCGGAAACACTCCGTTTTTAAAACCAGCTCACATTTGTCTTGTGTTGTTTTGTTTCACTAAAACCTGTGAACTGATTTAATCTCCTAAAAGACAAAATGCATTCATGGTCAATACAAACGTATTTATCCAACATCTAAACCTGCTTATCCTTTTTTTGCAGCATCTGCAGGGTTTGTGCCAGCTGACATTGGATGACCTGCAATTTAGGCCGAGATCAGTTGGACGGCGTTGCTTGTGGAACGATAATGTAGATTACATGTTCCAGGAAGCAGCACCTAAAGGACAAATGGATCATCAAAGCAGCCCTTTAGCTCACTAAAATTGAGGTTTTTTAGTTTGTTTACCATGATTTATACATATTTCCAACAATAAATTCTCTGTTTTTTATTATTTCTTCTCTTTTTTGTGTGGAAATACTTTCTATCCCTGATGCATTTAGAGTGAAACACTTGAAAGATGTTTGGGTTTAAAAATAGGAAACATACCATAGATGTCTCACCTCATTAATTATTAATAGTTTCTGCAAACTTTCCTAATAATGACACCTTGGAGAGACTTGAGGGAGCTGAGATTTCTGTATTTATATAACTATATTTGTAATATATTTAATGCACTTCAAACAAACTGAGTGTTTTGTTGCTTCTTAACAGAATTCATTGTCACGCACACCAAAAATAAAAAGCTTTTAGGTGTAAAATTTGTGAACATAAAGTAATCAGATCAAATCTGGCATCCTTTGAAAATAACATCTCGGTTATAGGTGCTGCTAAAGTGCCTCTGATGTCTGTGTGTGATGTTCAGGAGGAGTAAAAGAGTAAAGATCAAAGAAACAGAGCAGTGGTTGCAGCAACGCCGGAAAAATCAGTCACTTTAGGACTTTCAGGTTTTCTTTCTGAAGATCAGACTGAAGCAACATGTGTCCGACTTTTGTCTCTTACTGGTCTCATTTCAAGCATTTTGGTTGAATTTTAACAAGTTACAGCATCTGTGGGGGGAAATCATTTTTGATTCATAGAATGAGACACCTTTTCTCCTTGTTAGTCATTTAGTGAGAGGGTTTTTAGATCCATCAGCACAATGTCATTATTTCCTGCTCATACTGTAATATTTCTTCTGATTCTATTTTCCCTCATTCCTTGAGTTAATTTTACAAATTGAACATTTTAAATAGTTTAATTTCTTTAAATTACTTTGGTTTTTGATTTTCTTTGTTGTTCTCTGAATTAAAGCACTTAGTCAAAGTTATTCTTAAACTATTTGTTCAGTAAAAAGTTAGAAAATCTTTATAGCTTGTGCTAATGGAACAGCACTTGTTACTGTCGGTGTAAATCTGCACGATTTCAGATTTTTGTTCAAATGATCTTTGCACATTTGGAGATGTAATACTTGAGTTTCTTTTTTTTTCTGAGCACAGAATTTGGGGGAAATATCACATAAACCTTATTTCTAAGCTTTGCTCTGCACAATTTATTGACTATTGCTTTGGAAAACTTTATCGTTTGCTGCAAGGATGCACACATTTTTTTAAAATCAAAGAGAAGAAAGTTTATGTTGAAATGTGTCTGATTTCAAAATAAAAATGTATCAACATTAATAAGGAAATGAGCTGGAATATTTAGTAGAAAGGTTCGGGGTGTGTTGTTTTGCAGGGTTTGTTGTTGTTTTCATACCTGTTCTTGTTGTAATAGACACTATATTTTGTTGCTGCAATGCTTTTATCATTTTAAGCTACATTATTGTGTGCACAGGAAACATCATCATTATCAAATGGTCAGGATGCACTGCAAGGAAGGTTTTTAGTCAAATGCATCTGATTTTACAAATATTCACAAGCTGCATTACTGTAATACTCACATGTTAGATAAGCACAAACAGGTTTTTGTTGTTTTCTTTATACTATTTAGCTTTAATAACATGTTCAGTTAAAAGTGCTTTCTGACTCTGAACCATCTTAGAACATTCATATGAAAACAGGAAATTAGAACCAATAATAGTCTTATTTTATCAGAGAGTGCATCCTTAATAGAAATGGAATGCTCTGTGTTGTAGCAGTTTTCAGACAGGATGCTAAACATCTGGTCTCTAACTGCAATGTGCACGTGTGTCATGTGCATTTTGCATCTTGCCAATATGTCAATCAATAATCAAAGAAATGTTATTTGTAAAGCATTTTTTCATGCAGTTAATAATTGTTTTGTATGCAAGAAAATTAGTCAAACACATAGCTTTTTCATAACCATGAACTTCATCGATAAATCATTATATCATTAGTGTTTTTGGCTCAGATGAGTTGTGTAAAAAATATTTTGCAAGGGGAAAAATGTGCATTTGGAATATAACGAGTGGAAGATAAATCTGCTTCCTCAAATCTTTCAGATCTTAGATTCATTTTCTGTTTTCCTTTCTATACCAGTATTCTTATCTTGTTAATTTATTCAGTTATTTGTCCTCATTTGACATTTGATGGACATCTTGTTGTGACCTTGACTTTTGCAGATCTTTTTGAAAATTTGGCTCCATCTTCTGCTTTTATTTAGCTAATCATCCATTAGTAGGACCCTAAATCCAATTTAATCATTTTCAGAGCTTCTTTTTTTTTCCCCTCTCACAAAATTTTGACTTTTCTGTTTTATTTTCCTGAATTTTGAATTATAAAACTGGGGGGGGGTGATATTTTGTGGAAACAAAACAAACTCTGAAAAATGATTAAAACAGATTGTGTGGGGCTTTTTATTAGTAGTTTCTTGTTAGATGTAAACAGTAACCAGTAAAGGTTTTTTAGATATGCATCTAAAATCTCCTGGAATATAAACAAAAACTTGCCTTCTTCATAATTTAAACATTGCATTCATTATTTACCGATTTAGGACCTGTGAAAGTAGAACCTCATTCTGATATTAAAAACATGTTTTTTGTTTGACAAAAGATAAAAAAATAACTGGAGGCATTACTGCAGAAACAGCCAGAGAAGTTAGACATTATGTTTTTATGGCATGCACAAATAAATTAACTGAAGATATTTTCTAAAAGTTTTTACCTGAGGCTATAGGACCCCATTTTTCTTAAATGCCACCACATTTAAGAGCTGCAGTTAGTCAGACGTGAAGGTAAAAACACCACGACACAGTAGATTGAAGACAGATTTTTGACGGTTTTATAGGCAGACTGATTAAGATGGACCCATAATGAAGCAGATGGATTTGTGGTTGAACTAGTGAACAGTGATCAGACCCTAAAGATGTACATCTCTGAAAATACACATTGTGGTTTACGCTGGGTTTCTGCTCCTTTAAAAAAGTAAAAATCATCTCTGAATACCAAGATTCATACCTTTAACATCTTTAAACAGATATGCTTGTTTGCTTCAGAAGAAGGATTTAAAGCTCAGTTGGTATAAAGCTTTTTTACTTTCTTGGTTCCACTTTTTCTACTTTTATTTCTTAATACATGATAAAAAGAAATGACAGTATACTGTTTCATAAAAGTTTTTGACCTAAGGTTTGATTTATAATCTACTCACAACCCAGTTTTTAATGGCACATTCCCACAAACATCTTGGAACCTGATGTTTGAAGTTTTCAAGTTTGGGAAGACAAAACTTTTTCATAATTTAGTCAAATAGGGAAGAATTTTTTTTTTAAACTATTTTGCGTGGCATGTTTGACAGTAAACTTCCTTGACAATGAGACAGAAAACTTTCATTTCACAACACAGAACATTTCAGAATAAAGATGGAAAACAAACATCATCAACAGTCAGTGTGTTGGAATGAAAAAGCTGAACAATGGCGCCATCTGCTGGAAACATAGTCCAACTACATGACTTGAACATAAATACCCTTCAACCAACTTGACTTGTTTTATTTGTTTGTTTGTTTGTTTCACTTTAAATAAAAAATACTGTTGAAAAAGTATATTTATACTGAATACAATTGTGTGTTTTAATCGATTGTCTAATATGGCATAACATGGTAAAGTTGAGTGAATTTCTCATACAACAGTCAACTTATCAGCACATTTTACTGATGATTATGTGTTTGTTTTTCTTTCCACCTCAGTTTGATTTATATTTACAGTCAATGCTTCATTAAAATAATTACAAATAAAATAGATTGACATGAAAACTGTTATTTCTGCTTATTGGATGCCATTCACATCCAGACCAATGCAAATCGCTAGTGAATTTAGAAATGAAAATTTTCAACCATATGTCAAAAGAACACTTGAAAGAACATATTAAACTAAATTAAATTCTTTGCACAAACCACAAAAATCACAAGCATTTTCGATGTTATTAAACTTTTCCAGGATGTTTTTCAAAGGATTTAGTTCTGTAGGATGCAACATTCTATTGCTTTCATTTTATTAATAACATTTGGAGTTATCATTTCTCCCAGTTCATGAATTTAAAAAAAGTCTAATAATGTCTGTGTGGGTTGAGTGTGCTTAAGAAAATAAATTGTTTGTTTGTTTTTTTAAAAAATCTATTTTTGAATTGCACCAAATTTCACCTTCGAATAAACCATATTTTGTGTTAAAAACCTAATTTCTTTTCATTTGTGGAGCTTGTTTATTAGACTTTGGGAACCGCGTAACATTACGTTACATCAGTACGTTCGACTGTCCTGACGCACGAGGTTGACGCACGCTGTATAAAACCCGGTTTTCTGACGTCAGCGGCCTCTTCCCTGCCTATGCCCTCGTGAGGTGGGCAGTGTAAAATATCTTGTCTCTATTCTCCATCAAGAGAATCCAAAACCATCTGTCAACATGGTGAGTTTGTAGGATCTTTACGACATGTTAATACATATTGTGACATGAAGAGATATTAATACAGCTGTTATTAATGTTACTTCTTCTATATTGACAGAATACTAGGCGACTTTCTTGTATAATGTTTCAGGATCAAAATGGCAGCCATTTTGTTACCTGCAGCTAGCTCGAATAGGCCTTCAGAACTGTCATAAACGTGTCCGAGCTGGAGTAGAAACTCTTTGTTTTTTCGTATACCTTAATGTATTTTTACACATCTTAAGGCAACTAAACAATTATGTAAATTTATCAAATGGCTTTAGTTGGTGTTTGAGACGTGTTGGATTACGTTAGCTATGTCTGTATTTGTGCTAACCCTCGCAGTTGTTTTACGGAATTATATCATAATGTGATCTGCGAGCAGTAGTACTCAGTTTTAAGTGCCACAGTCAACATATTTTATGTGGTAAAATAAATGACATGACAGCGGTATACTTTAAATAATACTGGATGAAAAACGATGGATTTGCCGGTATTTGGGTGCTAGTGTTAGCATTTTTCTGAGTCTGTACACGTGGCCTATAACGCAGGCACATTTTGCCAGTTGTCACTGATTTAAGATGAATGTTTTCGCTATTTTTTGTTAAATATAATGTTTCTCATGTCAGGAATGTATTTTGATCTGTTAATTTAGATATATTATTGAAGTTAGGTGTTGGTTAGCTTTTGTATTACGTAGACAACAATAACGTCATCTTTGGTCATGGCGGAAACCCAACCCAGGGTGGATCTGCTGCGTTGCAGTTTGTCTTTGGGTCAGCAACAATTAGACGTAATTTACCTCAGACTCTCAAATGGCAACCTGACATTTTCAAAGTTTATTGTGGCAGTGCTTCAGATTACCTTTTTTATTGTTGCTGTAAATGTCAAAGCCCTTAATTTATCTATGTAATGATCATGTTAAACATTTGACAGGTGTTTTAGTCAACTAAGGATGTTTGTTCACTTCAAGATGAAGTCAAAGCGAATAATTGTCATTATTATATAATCGTTCACTTTTTTTTCTCTTTTTTTTTTTTTTTTTCAAACTTGATTTGTCCCTGAGGGGCAAGTGAAGCAGTGTTGCATAAACACAGAATAACAAGAATTTGCTAGAAGGGGTTGAATACAAATCAACAGCATGATTAATTACATTTCTACAAGGAACTTGTCTGTTGGACAACTGGAATGGGGAGGAGAATGACGGCATTGGGATTATATAATGTACCTAAACTTGTTTTGTGCCCTCAGGTGAACTTCACCGTAGACCAGATCCGTGCCATCATGGACAAGAAGGCTAACATCCGTAACATGTCCGTGATTGCGCACGTGGACCACGGAAAGTCAACTCTGACAGATTCATTGGTGTCCAAGGCTGGCATCATCGCCTCAGCTCGTGCTGGAGAGACGCGCTTCACAGACACGCGTAAAG
Source organism: Callopanchax toddi (assembly GCA_006937965.1). Classification (NCBI taxonomy): domain Eukaryota; kingdom Metazoa; phylum Chordata; class Actinopteri; order Cyprinodontiformes; family Nothobranchiidae; genus Callopanchax; species Callopanchax toddi. Next base: position 1,651,533 of record SSNR01000011.1, read on the forward strand.
ATGAACAGGAGCGATGCATTACCATCAAGTCTACGTAAGTATTTGGCTGCATTTGTATGTTAAACCTCCAACAACAACAAAGAAGTTTTGTTCTTTTCATGTTTGTGACATCTAACAATTTCTAACCTACAGAGCCATTTCCATGTACTATGAATTGAGTCCAAATGACATGGCCTTCATCAAGCAGAGCAAGGATGGTGCAGGTTTCCTGATTAACCTGATTGACTCACCTGGGCACGTGGACTTCTCCTCTGAGGTCACTGCTGCTCTCCGTGTCACCGATGGAGCTCTCGTTGTAGTCGACTGCGTGTCAGGTAAGGACAAAGTCTGAATAGTCCTCGCATTCCTCTTGTAATCTTGCTCAGCCATTTTTATGATTTCTCACCTGAGTTGTTTTTCCACACCCTATTTATGGAAACGCCTGACATTTTTTCACGTATGCAAAGAAAACTAAAATACGTGACTAGTTGTGGTAAATTAAATCTTTTATTCAATGGTTAAATCCATACAGATTTTGATCAAAACATTTTGCTTGTGTTTTTGTTCATCTGTGTTGTTTGTTTTTGGTATGGAGTTTTGTGTATGTTTTCCTTAATGACCAATATTGCAAATGAATTCATACATGCAGGTGGTTAAGATGGACAGTATTCAAAAGTTAGTTTCTGCTATTTATTTACAGAAATTTAGCTAGTTAGTCAATATTATATGAAGATTTTTAACAGAATAAAAAATGTGCACAGTCCAGCAATTGAGTTCTTTCTAAAAGCAGATGTTCTAAAGTAAAAACTAAATAACCAAGTTTTGGTTGACTTTTGTGTGAATACAGATAGACTGTATGTGCTGGTAGTGTTGTAATATCTGTGTTTACCTTTGTGACACATCTGCATTGATTTTATTTTTGTGTGTTTATTCCAGGTGTCTGTGTGCAGACTGAAACCGTGCTGCGCCAGGCCATCTGTGAGCGCATCAAGCCAGTCCTGATGATGAACAAGATGGACCGTGCCTTGCTGGAGTTGCAGTTGGAGCCTGAGGATCTTTACCAGACTTTCCAGCGTATCGTGGAGTCGGTCAACGTAATCATCTCCACTTATGGAGAGGATGAGAATGGACCCATGGGTAACCTCATGGTGAGTGGTCATCAACACTTTTTTAATCAACGTTCTTTTCTTTTGTTTATTGCCATGGGATCCATAGTTTATTAAAAGCACAGTAATATTTGTAAAATAAGCTGTGTGTTATTCAAAAATTGTAACCTGTCAACAAATGCTGAATGGTCTCCCAGGTTGATCCAGTGATTGGTACCGTTGGCTTTGGCTCTGGACTCCATGGTTGGGCTTTCACTCTGAAGCAGTTTGCTGAAATGTATGCAGCCAAGTTCGCTGCCAAAGGCAACACCCAGATGACAGCAGAGGAACGCTGCAAAAAGGTGGAAGACATGATGAAGAAACTGTGGGGTGACAGGTGTGTCCAACTTCACTACTCATTTGACATACCGTAATTTCCGGGCTATAAGGCGCACCTGAATATAAGCCGCAGCAGCTAAATTTGGGGGAAATTGCAGATTTGTCCACACATAAGCCGCACCTAACTATAAGCCGCGGGTGTTTTAATGTTTAGTTACCATATGTATGTGTGTGTGGGAGGCCACTTAGAGGCTACTCTCACACCCACATACCTTTGTCTGTTTGTATGTGAATACGGTTGTTGTCTGCTCTGAGGACACAGCCTACTGTTCGTATGTAAATGTTTTACCACCTTGGGCAGCTACTGATTGCTGCTTGAACTGAGAGAAAGCCGGAGCGGCCCAACCGGTTCCAGCAGCACTAGCTGGCCTCACTGTTCCTTAATGTTTAATTACTCTATATATGACTTCCTGCTACCACAGAGGGGATTGTTGGGACAGAGATGACTGTTTGGGAACTATTGTATCAAAAATAAGCAGCCTACCGTGTCATCGTCTTCCTCCTCCTGCGTACTAAAACCACCAAAATCCTCATCGTCAGTGTCAGAAATGAACAGGTCCAGAATCGCCTCCTCAGCCAGTCTCTCTCCTTTGTTGTCCCTCTAAAAACCAATAAAATCCTCTTCCTCTTCATCGGTTTCGGAGTAAAACAGCCTCCGAACGAGGGCTCCATAAGCTATTGCGTAATCCTCTAATATGGCCACGCGTCGCGTTTGTGCATGCGCACGTAATGAACGTGACTGCGAGGTAAACGCACGTACGTAAAACACGCAAAAGCTTTATGAATCGCGGTCACGTAAATTACGTGCGCATGCGCAAATGCGACACACGGCCATAGAAGTGGATTGCGCAATAGCTGATTGAGCCGTTCGGAGGCTGTTTGATTCAGACACTGACAAAGAGGAAGAGGATTTTATTGGTTTTCAGAGCAACAACAAAGGAGAGATTCTGGCTGATGAGGCGATTCTGGGCCTGTTCGTTTCTGACACTGACAAAGAGGATTTTGATGGTTTTAGCACGCAGGAGGAGGAAGACATAACAAGGTAGGCTGCTTATTTTGATACAGCAGTTCCCAAACAGTCATCTCTTACTCTCCATCATCATCACGCAGCAGTCCAGTTTTTCAAAACATACTTTGTTGTGCGCTGGTGCTTTGATAGCGCCCCCTTGGTAGCCGTTAGCTGAGCCACAGATAAGCCGCACCGTTGTTTAAGGCGCAGGGTCCAAAGCAAGGGAAAAAAGTAGCGGCTTATAGTCCGGAAATTACGGTACTTGTGTGGCATAATAATAAAATTGTATTACCGGTACAGCTTCTTTCTGTCACTCAATGTCTCATCTTTTTTTAGGTACTATGACACCGAAAATGGAAAGTTTGTGAAGTCTGCCATTAGTGCTGATGGCAAGAAGTTCCCCCGCACCTTCTGTGCTCTTATCCTGGACCCAATCTTCAAGGTAATAAGACTGTTTATGTAAACATTATGAGGGATCGGTATGTTTTGAAAATTAGGAAGTTGTGTAACTGGGTTATCTTAACTTATACCTGCAAGTGATGATTGAAATTATTCTTCACTTTGACCTGACTAATAGTGATGATAAACTTCAGCCTGAGCAGGTGAATGGTGCTCTGGTTAATTGTGTCCTGATTGTGTGCAGTTATTTAATGCAAACTGAACTCTCTTCTAGGTGTTTGATGCCATCATGAACTTCAAGAAAGAGGAAACAGCCAAGCTTATTCAGAAGATTGATATCAAGCTGGATACTGAGGACAAGGACAAGGAGGGTAAACCTCTCCTCAAGGCTGTGATGCGTCGCTGGCTGCCTGCTGGAGAAGCCCTCCTTCAGATGATCACCATCCATCTTCCTTCCCCTGTCACCGCCCAGAAGTATCGTTGCGAGCTGCTCTATGAAGGGCCTGGGGATGATGAAGCTGCCATGGGTATGCAATCAAACTTAGCATTTTGTATTCAATTTTGTTTTGTTCTGTGAGTTTTGATGTGCTCTAATGCAATTAAATGCATTTGGTTCCCAGGTATCAAGAATTGTGACCCCAAGGCTCCTCTCATGATGTACATCTCAAAGATGGTCCCCACCAGTGACAAGGGACGCTTCTATGCATTTGGTCGTGTGTTCTCTGGGTCTGTGTCAACTGGCCTGAAAGTGCGCATCATGGGACCAAACTTTGTTCCCGGAAAAAAGGAGGATCTTTACTTGAAACCTATTCAGAGGTTAGTATCGGTATGTGTTCTGTTCACCATTAGGATGTTTACATTTTTCTCACATGCGCGTTTTCTATATTTTCTTTTAGGACCATCTTGATGATGGGTCGTTACGTTGAGCCCATTGAAGATGTGCCTTGCGGTAACATTGTGGGTCTGGTTGGTGTGGACCAGTTCCTTGTCAAAACCGGAACAATCACAACCTTTGAGCAGGCACACAACATGAGGGTGATGAAGTTCAGTGTCAGTCCTGTGGTGAGAGTTGCTGTGGAGGCGAAGAACCCAGCTGACCTGCCCAAGCTGGTGGAGGGATTGAAACGTCTCTCCAAGTCTGATCCTATGGTGCAGTGCATCATTGAAGAGTCTGGAGAGCACATCGTTGCTGGAGCTGGAGAGCTGCATCTGGAGATCTGTCTGAAGGATTTGGAGGAGGATCATGCTTGCATTCCAATCAAGGTTTTAACCATTTGAAATTAGTCAAATTAACTTAAGCTGATATGTTGTCATTTAAGTATCTGAATTATATTTTATTTTGTTTTCAGAAATCTGATCCAGTGGTGTCCTACAGAGAAACTGTCAGTGCAGAATCAACTGTGATGTGTCTTTCAAAGTCGCCCAACAAGCACAACCGTCTGTTCATGAAGGCCCGTCCCTTCGAAGAGGGCCTGGCAGAAGACATGGAGAAGGGTGAAGTTACTCCTCGCCAGGAGCTCAAGGCCCGTGCCCGTTACCTTGCTGACAAGTATGACTGGGACGTCGGTGAGGCCAGAAAGATCTGGTGCTTCGGACCTGATGGAAACGGACCCAATCTGCTGGTGGATGTCACCAAGGGAGTGCAGTACCTTAATGAAATCAAGGACAGCGTTGTGGCTGGTTTCCAGTGGGCAGCCAAGGAGGTGAGCACTCATTATGTAAAACTGTAGCAGTTGTTTTACAGACTTGGTTTTTCATTCGTGGATTTTTGCTTCTAATAGGGAGTCCTCTGTGAAGAGAACATGCGCGCCTGTCGCTTTGACATCCATGATGTGACCCTTCACACAGATGCCATTCACCGTGGTGGTGGTCAGATTATCCCCACCGCCCGCAGAGCTCTCTATGCTTGTCAGCTGACCGCAGAACCAAGAATGATGGAGCCAGTCTACCTGGTGGAAATCCAGGTGAGTTCTGTTGGGGAAAAGGAGATTTTCTCTTTACTAGCCAAAGTCTTTCCTTATTTCATTTCCCCCTCTTATCAAAAAACAAACGTTGACACAAATTTTACTCTTTATACTAAAACTACTGGCTGATTTCACTGTAAACATTTGTCAGTATTTCTTACTATATATTTGTTTGCTCTGCAGTGCCCTGAAACTGCAATGGGTGGAATCTACGGTGTGTTGACCAGGAGGCGTGGTCATGTGTTTGAGGAGTCCAGGGTCTTGGGAACACCTATGTATGTCATCAAGGCTTACCTGCCTGTCATGGAGTCATTTGGTGAGTGCTAGTTTTTACAAACTGTTGTATCATTGAGTATCAAGTGTTATAACCCTACTGCACAATATAGCTTTATGACAAACATCCTTACATTTTTGTATAAAACTATATTTTGGGGGGAACAAAACTTTTTCATGTTTATCAGCCTCGTATATAATCAAATATAGGTAAACAATTGTTTGATCTGTGTCTTCACTGTTCCCAGGCTTTACAGCTGATCTTCGCTCCAACACTGGTGGTCAGGCCTTCCCACAGTGTGTGTTTGACCATTGGCAGGTCCTGGGTGGAAACCCACTGGATCCTGCCACCAAGCCTGGTATTGTTGTCGCGGAGACACGCAAACGTAAGGGTCTCAAAGAAGGTATCCCAGCCTTGGACAACTACCTGGATAAATTGTAGAAGCCTTGGACCCCACTTCGCCCTTGTCTCATTCCTCTTTGCCCACCAAATTTAACTTGTATCTTGTGGGACCGGACTGTACAGAACACAGTGAGCACCAATGTTTGCCAAAAGGATCTACAATAATAAAATAAATGACCACAAAAATTGTAAACGATAAATAAAAGAAAATAAAAACTTTTAAGTTGCCTGTTTTTTCTTTCTTGGGGATGAACGTTTTATTTAGTTGGCCTGTTCTCAGCTTTGTTAACCATTCTGGAATGAAATGTGTTCTATTATGTAGAAAGTATCAACTTGATATTCATTGTAATGTGGTAGGTCACCTTTAATTTTGGGTATATGCCTTATTAAACCTGAACTTGTAAATTCTGTAGTGCACTAAATTCATATCCTAGGCCTTCCAACTCAAAAGGCTTTACATCACAGAAAATGTTCAAATTGAGTATTTAGTGTAAATCTTTTTGGACAACCATCTGGGTATTTCCATTCATTTTAGAATTAGGAGTTGTAAAACCATAGAAAATGAAAAGTTTAAATGGGACAGACTTATTTGCAAGGTGCATAAATTTCTGGGACCATTTATAACCCACAAAAAGTGCATTACGGTAATGTTTAGCAGTGAAAAACATTTGCACAAATTTTATTTAAATATCAGTATTTTATAAGTAGCACAAAAAGAAATATTGGACCACTATATAAGACTGCTAATGTTTTCCTAAATAAGCAAAATATAAAGATTAGTTACTAAAAAATGCTAGAACATTACCTGAAGTGGTCCTATTTATTTATATTTGTTTTAAGCATTAAACTTTGCATCAGCAGTTCGATATGTGGGTGATGAAACAAAAACATGCATTATAACATGTTTAGTGATTCTAATACGTACTGGTTTGGGTGGACATATTGGGGTGTTTTTTTCAACCAGCCAGCCAATCACGAGTCTCCATTTCGACCAATCAGAACGCAAATATACTTCTCTTCCTGTTTGGCCCAGGGACTCATTATTATCTGGTGAGAAATAAGCGTTTATTCTCAAAGTAGATGAAATATTTGGGAGAATAAATTTGTTATTGTTTACGTTAAGAAAATATTATTTCATGTATAGATTTATTTATTTTTCTCATCGAATATTTGTGTTCGTTGGATTGCCTTTTTGTGTGTTTTTTGCCCGTTTTCTGTGTGTGTGCGCGTGTGACTCCGACCAGATAACGTTAGCCGGTTAGCCGCAGCTAGCAAGCAGGTTAGCTTTAAAAGCGGCGACCCTGCTGGTTAATTCACGCATAATTTCACAATAATTATCATCTTTTGTTCTTTCTCATACTGATTTTTTAAACGTGATATCTATAACTTGTTCCCGCGTTTATTACAGTAAGTTACTTGACCGTGGATTATGATGGGAGGAATCAAACAGGAGCAGAGTGATGCATCGCAGCAGCTCAAAGCTTCACACACAGTGGACCAACCACAAGAGGAGGTGGGTACTACTGCATCTGACCTGGACAAACTGGATCTGGATTGGGGAAAAAAGGACATTTACTGGCTTGTTTGGAAAACAAAGTTGTCATATTGTGATTTGGCCAAGAATCTTACTAAGTTAGCTGCAGCTTCACTGTGCTCCATCTATTACAAAGGTCATAATAGCATTTATTTATTTATTTATGGAAACAAAAGGAAAGTAAAATAAACAACACACTGGTGTGTTACAAGAAGCAATATGTAGATCATGTGTGGTCATTTTCTACATTTCCTGTTCATTAAGTGAAAACATTGGACAAATCCAGCAAGTTAGTCCTACATGAACTCATGTAGAGTAAATGGAAATTCATTGTTTTGAGGAGGAGAGTTACAGATTCTTTTTCTTGTTCTACAGCCTAAAAAAAGAGGCTGGCCGAAGGGAAAGAAAAGAAAGAAAGTTCTACCAAATGGACCCAAGGCACCAGTAACTGGGTACGTCCGCTTCCTGAATGAGCGACGAGAAATTATGAGGGCCCGATACCCCGACTTACCTTTCCCAGAAATCACCAAGAGGCTTGGAGCAGAGTGGACACGGTTAGCCCCAAACGACAAACAGGTGACTTATTCAACACCATACATAAAAAACCTGTTTCAGCAGCTCTGTTATGTTACAGGTGATTTTTGTTTTGGGATTTTTTCTTCTCAGTTCTTCAGATTCAGGGCATTGATGTTTTTAGTGGTTGATTTCTTTCCCCCTCTGGTTTGGATGCTGTTTTGCTTGGAGGATTGTTGCTACAGTTTTTCCTACTTTTTGGCCACTTCTTATGATGCATAACCATAGAAAAGAGGGTCTTGTTTATGAGAGAGCAACAAAGCTCTAATAAAACCCAAACTGCGACCCAAATTCCCAGACAAGTTAAAAAGGAAGATGGATTTAGAGCAGGAGCAAAGCTGAGAGAGAGGAGGAAGTTTAAACCATCACTTCCATTGATTATAAAGAAGAATGTGAGCTTTTGTGAATTAGATGGGTGACTTTGATACGCTGATGAGGACCCAGACAGAATATTGGGAATGCAGCATCATGTGTTTCACTGAGACGTGGCTGCAGGATAATATCCCTGACTCCCACCCTCTCTGTCTGGCTTTTGGACAATATGAGCAGAGAGAGATTTGAAACGGAGTGGAAAAATTAGCAGTGCTTGTCAACAACAGATGGTGTAATCCAGGACATGTTACTAAGAAATATATTCTTTGCAACCCAGATAATGAACTGCAACTGAGTGTCTTCAGATCTGCTGCAACACAGACCACTACAGAAGATCCTTCCTACCCACAGCTAGAACAAGCTACAATAACTCTTTGAAAGAGCTACTTAAACATCTAATATACCTCTGGGATAATAAAGTCTTTTTGATTCATTGTTTATTTAATTGCTTTTTACTTCAACATGCATTTTACATAAATTGTAAGGAATTTCTTTTAAAAGATGCAGGTGTGTCTCATTGGCTCTGAAGATTTTACACTGAAACGTTCTTAATTAAATAACACAACTTGATTATTTGCGTCCCAACAGCGCTATCTCGATGAGGCGGAGAGGGACAAGGTGCAGTACGCTCAGGAACTGAAGGAATACCAGCAGACTGAAGCCTTTCAAATCACCAGTGCCAAGATTCATGACAAGAGAATAAAAAAAGGTGGCAACTGAACTCGTGATACATCATGCTTAGAGTTTCTTTTCATCAGTTATCGTAACTGCAATCATAACTAATGCAGAGCATCATTCTGTATAATAAGAACAAATGACATTTTTCTTTCAGAAGACACTTCATCAGTTATCGTCAGTTCCTCTTCAGGATCATCTTTAACAAAGGTATGTGACTGTTGTCACATCATTATTTTTACTTCTTAGCTTGAAGGCTGGTTGTCTCTGTTTTAGGCTCCTGAACTCTCAAGTAGATTCGACATCCCGATTTTTACAGAGGAGTTCCTCGATCAAAACAAAGGTAACACTTAACTAAAAGAGGGAAACGATCACTGTGCATCTCAAACAAAACACTAACACAGTGTATTTGACATTCGGTATTTTCCCATCAGACCTTTTGTATTTCCCTCTTTGTGTTTTGCAGCTCGAGAGGCCGAGTTACGACGGCTCCGGAAGGCCAACGTTGAGTTTGAGGAGCAGAACGCGGTGCTGCAGCGTCACATCAACGATATGAACAACGCTAAAGAGCGCTTGGAGGCTGAACTGGGACAGGATGAGAAACGGACCCAGGCTCTTCACCAACACCTGCAGGCCATTAAACACACGCTGGTCAGCAGTCTGTCATCAGTCCCATTGCCAGGTTAGAATTAGTCAGCGTGAAGGAGAGGATGGACAGTAATACTCCCTTATTTCTAGGTGTCACTTTTCTATTTATTTCAGTCAATATTTTGATTTATTTACTTTATTTTTCTGCGCAGGAACTGGCGAAACAGCATCTCTTGGAAACCTGGACTCTTACCTGAGTCGTCTCAGTGGAGCGCTGGAAGGAGACCCGCAAAAGCACCGCGCCCTGCTCAGCCAACTGCACAAGGTCCTCTCTCACTTTGACAGGTAACAATCACATCAAAACCAACTGCATGACATGTTCAAACTGAAAATGAGGAGCGTAAACAAATATTTAGGTAATCTTGAAGCATGTTTCTGTTATAATTACAATCTTATCCACTGTAGATAACTTCCTGAACAGCCTCTGTTCAGAGAAATAGTTTGTCTTGAGCTAATGTGTAGTTCAAGCATCGCCAAACCCAACGTGTATTGCTGCCATGTCAAAACGGCTCAGTTTTATAACTTTCACAGCAGTTCATGTGTTACTTTATAAACTTTTACACCACCACCAATTTCTTTAATAGAAATAATAAGAAATTCTTGCTGGATTTGACCCCTAGATGCACCAGAAATGCTACGTTTTGCTACTTCTGGTGGAGGATAAAAATCCAGAGAAGTTCATGTAAATTACAATGAAATCAAAAACTGACAGGAGAATAACGGTTTAAAAAATAACATTTTCATGAAATGCTATCAAGTTTTAATGATTGGAGCTGTTTAAAGAAAGCAGTAATCCAACAGTGTGGCTGCATTTGGGCTAGCCATTAGCTTATCAGTCCCAGAGGATGTCAACTCTATTTTTCTAAACCGAGGCCATTTAGATTTCTAAAACAGGCATCAAAGTAATTAAACACCTAAAAATACCAGACAAATCTCTAAAATATTTATTTCTGACTTTAAATATAACTTTGAACTTTTTTTTTCTCTCTTTTAATTCTCAGTGAGAAGTTATGAGGAGCCTCCAGCTGGATCCCGACGCCCCCATGCATCATAGAGACACTTTTCAGGCTTGGTGGTATTAAACCAAGTCGGTGCCAATCCACACAGGATGTGGATGTTGAAAGATCAGCAGATTAAAGGGTACATGTCTGTTTTATAAAGAAAATGTGTATTCTGTAGAATATGTGTACTGTTGCACACATTTTATTGTAAATGTGATTCTGTGTGGTGGCATGGGTGAGTTTTAAGAATTCAGGAATCTCATCAGATTTAATTAAGTTTCTCCTTGAACTATTCCAATTAAGTATATTTAGATTAATATTTTGCAGCTTTTCATGATCAGATGGCCCCAGGGCCATGGCGGAGCTGATACAGCAGCTTCAGTATGTGAACGCTGCTCTGTGGGTGGGGAGGTCATTGTATGTAGTCTAGCTTATAATGCATTGAGGGAAAAAATGGGTGGTGCTGAAAATGTAAATGTATCTCATCTTGTCAGATAATGACAAATTGTATTTTTACAGATGTTCATTAAACCTAGATGAACACCATGTTTCCAACTAAAGAGGAATATGGTTTTATTTCCATATCATAATATGTCAATGCTCTAAATTTGGCTCAAATCATGTTAAGAGTTTGTAAAGCCTCAGCTGCTACACACTGTTTGAAAATAATTCAACAATGTAAGGGACACCATGTAACAACAGGGGGAGCTGTTGGCATTTTTAATTTTTTTGAACTCTGGATTGTTTACAAAGTAAATTGCATTTTTGACTTTTGTGTTTTCTGCTAACTCAAATGTACACTATTTGGACTCTTGAAAAATCCCAGCACATTTGAAATTCTAAAATTTTTGACTTTTTATGTCTAAAACATAAAAAATGAAACTGTTTAAATATGTCATAGACCTGATCTGTACAGCAGCATGCCAGTCGTGCTGTGAAATGAGTTTATAACATGTTACTTTGATCAAATTCAGCTAAAGATACTTAGCATATGTTAGGGCTAATGCACTCTGAGTAAATGTTATTCTGTCAAGTTTTAGTTTTGTTGATATAGGAAGATTGATGGTGGTGAAAATAACTTGTCTTTTTAAAAATATTCCCACATTAAGAAGGAGATGTTCTTTGATATTATGTATTTTAAAAATATTGTAAATTGAAATTGAGAGAAAAATATAAATATATGGCGAGCTGATTTGTCATATAATAATCCTTTGATAGCAAATTACCCCCCCCCCCAAAAAAATGTTTCTTAGACAAACAATGAGATCACTTTTCCAATTCATGTGTATCTGGTTTTTCACACCCACACATTAATTATTTCTTCTGAAGCGTACATAAACTAAACGTTAATGTCATTTTGGATGTTCAGCATTTACACTGCTCAAAAAATAGGATGCTGATCTAGTCTGAAAGGTTTTGTTGATCAGTGTCCATGTATTTTTAGATGCTTTTCAGCATTTGGCTGGGGTCAGTGTCACTACTGGTAGCATGAAGTGAAACTTGGACCCTATGGAGGTTGCACAGGCAGTCCCAACACCACCAGGATGGCACATCAATACATGCCATTGCCAGGTTTGCTGTGTCTCCTTCAAAAGCATGGAGGAGATTGCAAGAGACTGGAGATGCAAGAGAGCTGGACAGGTCCTTAACCCACCAGCAGGCCTGGAATCTGCTCCTTTGTGCAAGAAGGAACGGGATGAGCACTGCCAGACTCCACAAAGTGATCTCCAGCTGACCACTGGCATAAATATCTCAGACCAGACCATTAGAAACAGACTTCATGAGGACCCAACATCCTCTGGTGTGCTCTGTGGTCACTGCCCAACACCACTGGACCTCCGGGCATGTTCATTTTGAGCTCTTTGAAACTTATTTATTAAAGAAATAACACTTGTAATATTATTTTTTACAGTATAAATTATATATTAGCTTTAAGTTAAACTTTGTCTAGAAAAAATGTCTGAAATTGTAGTACGGTTTGATTATATGACCCAACGGCTTGCCATACACACCCCTTCAACACGCGTTCTGACGTCAGCGCTGTTCACGCAGCTGGTGGTGCTGAAGCTGAACAAGATGGCTGTTTGTTGGGGACTGGAGGGCTGAGAGAGAAGAAGAGAGGGTTCTAAATCCAGTCAGGCTCGTCGCTAAAACGGACAGAGAGGACTGCGACGCCCGCGTGAACCCTCCGAGCGTGAAGACGGTCGTTTTAGCCGGGTGTCACGAACCTTCGCGGGCTCCGTGGGATTCTTATCCAGCGCCTGGCTCCTGGCTGCTCTCTCCCCAGCCCGGTCATTCATCCCCGGACTGAACACCACACAGATTAGCTCAATCTGGAAACCGGTGAAGAAGCTGGACCCTGTACTGAGGAAGCGCCTAAGAAATGTCATTGCTGTGTGTTGGAGGTAAGAGGAAACGCTATCACATTTTGCCACGATATTTTATGTCCTCGACCAGTTGTGAGCATTTAAAATCCCAGATTTTCAGTATATTTTCTTATTTCACAACAATTCTTCCAAAATGTCACACTCCTGCCAGGTTTGAAGGAAGCAGGCTAAATTTTTGCCTCTTTTTTTAGAAGCTTTGACAGCCTGTCAGGATATAATCCTCTATGTGAGTCTGTGTGAAGTGGGTCTTTTTAGTAGTAGATAATATTTTGGTTATTTGGAATATTTCCTTTAGTTTTCATGGTTTATCTAGTGAAGAAAATCTGCCAAACTTCATACGAATGTTTGCATTGTTTTTTTTATAAACATCACACATTTAATACAGCATTTTAAATAGGAAAATACAATCCTCAATCTGTTGTGTTCATGGTGTTGCTGCATATATCTGATGGTGTTTCACATTTTTCTGTTAAATCTTTAATGTTTTCTATAATATTTTTCACAAGAGAAACGGGCAGTGTGATTCAAATTAAGTTCAGTGTCCTATAAATGGTTGGACATGTGATCCAGGATCAAACAGTTTCACAAAAAGTACATATACAGGTTTTTTTTTCTATCATCCAACATGGGGCAAGTTTTTTTGTGGTCAACAATTTGGATGTAAATTTAATTAGATAAAACCAATTTTCTACATATTTCTGATTAATAATGATTGATAATGTACACCAACACCTTTTAATGTATTTTTAGGAGTTAGAAAATGTGTTGGTGTTTTAGTGATTTGTGCAGAGATAAACAAAATACTAAAATAATTAGAAACGTATACACCGTAATTGCATGCACATCTGACCACGTGCCATTTTCTGGGTTCTAGGTTGTGATGTTAATCATTCTTTAATCTTTTTACTAGTGTCTTCTTTCCTATAGGACAATTGTTCCTGCATTTTTAGAGAATTTTAGTTCAGATTTGGTCAATTTTCCACTCGGAAACCCTTTTAAAATTACATGTTTTTTAGAGAAAGCTGAAATAACTCATTTTTGTCAAATTCTGCAAGAGTTTTGAATTGTTGGAGTAGAGTGCACATAAATCAACACTATAACTCAGACTTGTTGGCGGTCCCTGTTTTTTATTTGTTATGATGGCTTGAGAACAAATGAAGACAAGAAGTGTGGCATGTAGTGTAACCTGCTCTGAGTTGTTTATTCTCCACTTCCATGCCTCATGTTGTTAGATCATGTGAAAGGATGGACTGTGTCACAGAAGCTGAGTCAGCATATTTAAACCTACCTGCCTTTCTGATGTGACACCGTGTCACAGGATACACAAATTTAACATTTTAATAGAGAGGCTTGAGAGACATCAGTTGTCTCAACATTAGTCCAGTACATATTGAAATAACCAACACATAAATCACCCATTTCTTAATTAAAAAGACTGGAATTATAAATTCAAACTGGCTAAGTTTGCAAGAAATCTGCAGTATGGAAAATGCAAAAAAAACAAAACAAAAACAAATTCCTCACAAAGTTTATAAAAGGTGTACAGAACATTGATCATTTTTCACAAATATAAAATCATTTTGGTTATTTTTATTGATTAATAATGCAGTATAACTGAAATCTAAGCATTTATTGTGGTCACACTTTTACCTCAAAACAGCATCAGTTGTTTAGGTTCACCTTCAGAGTTTTTGAAGGAACTGGGCAGGTAGTTTGTTGCAGAAATCTTGGAGGATCGACCACAAAACCCAGAAACATTTAACGATTTTGAGACCAGGATTCGTTCTAGATCCCAGCATCCCTTCAAGAGACTCTTATTCTAATATTTTGAAGAAGATGTAAGTGTTCTTAATGGCGTTGGCTGTATGTTTGGTGTCATTGTCCTGCTGCAGAATAGATTTGAGGTCAAGCAGACATCCATCGCACGGTCAATAACAGCCAGTTTGTATTTCTCCACTTTGAGTGACCAAATCTCTTATTCCAACTGCAGAAATGCCGCCTCCAAACTTGTAAGGAAACGCTGCTATGCATCACTGTTTCCTGCAGACTCAATATTGTATTAACTCTTTAGCCATTCTATTAACAAACTGCCTTGTGATGCAGAAAATATTTACATTTTAACTGATTTAGTCTACAACCTCTGCTGGAGAAGTGACACGCTCCAATCCTTATGTTTCCACACAAAGCCGAGTCACGTCTTGCCTCCAAGTCAGTTTTGACATTTTGAAGACAGTTCTCCCATGAAGACCTTTCCAGCTAGATTTCTTTGGACAGTAGATGGGTGTACGTGGATTCTACAGATTTCCACCAGTTTCCACCTTTTATGGATGGTGCATGATCCTCAGTGTTGCCTTTTTAGCCACAGAGACCTTTGACATCAAACTGACATCCGCTCTCTTACCTTGGTGAGAGTTTGACTCTTCCTCACCCATTTTAAACCTCAACAACAGCTGTTTCTGTTTCACTTAATGACTGCTTCAACTTACATTAAAAATGATGATCATCAGCATCTATTTAGCATAATTAGCTGATCACACACCTGGCTATAATCCTACAAAATCCCTGACTTAGACGAATTCGGACTGTTCTGAAAGCAAAGATAATTAAAAAATGTTTTCTTTGAGCTCAGTTTGGATTATTTAAACTGATGAAAAATAAACAAGTATATTTAGGAAAACGTTTAGTATAGTTTTTTTCTACATCTACTGACATATTTAGAACAGTGCTTTATATTCTAGACATGCATTTGCATTAGGTTATATATGGTACAAAATATAGAATTTCAGTCTATTTCTAGCTTTAGCTTTGCTCTGGATAAATTGGGTATTTAATCTTCATTTGTGTCTCTGATGCATTGCAGGTGTGAAGAAAAAAACCCCTCTATTTCTCCTCTGTTCCTTCTACACAACTGCAGATTTATCTCGTTGTTTCTGGTGTCAATATTATTGCCCAGAAGTGTGGGCTCTTTAAAAGCTTTTTAATGGAAAACCTCAACAAATAAAAAACCTCCTTCAGCTGCTCTGCACCAGAGCATGAGTGACTGCACTTTTTTCCTCAGCGAAGAAAGAGAAAATGCGATCCTGTAATTGCTGCGCCTGCGACTCATCATTTTCTGTTGAGTGTGTGCAACACAACATTCAACACTCTTCTTTTTTTCCCATCACTCCCTCTTTAACCTTTTTCTCTGTGTGGCAAATGCAGCAATGTTGGCTTTAGTCTTTTGCATGATGGCAAGTACTCCTCCTACCTTCTCTCCCCTCTTTGCCAGCACCCCTCTCCCCTCCCCTGTCACACTGGAGTGGTTATTTTTAGTGTTGGGGATGCAGCTCACTCTGCCTGCATCCGGAGGCTCCACAGAGAGATTAATGGAGCACAAGTGAAAGAGATAGAAAGGGAGCACACGTGCATGCTCGCCACATGGCAGGGGGAGCTTGTAGGAGGGAGTGATTGAGTGAGAGGAGAAGACTGGGCGAGGAAAGGACGCTGTATGTGAGAGAGTGAACGTCAGCAAGCGAGCAGTTAAAGTGCATCTGTCAATTAGTGGCTTCAGCGCGTGTTTATCAACTGTAGGTTTAATGCTTCCATAGATTTGAACTTTCCTCACCCTTCTGGGGTGACTACTTTGTCAGCAGCTGAAATATCAGGGGGGAGATCTTACTTTGAAGTTGGCTAAGAAGCACACACCACCAGCTCTGGCACCTGCCTCATGAATTAAATCATTATTTAAGAGATAAGGCATCACCCCCAAGGTTTGCTGGGGTGATGCTATTTTAGGAAGCCAATTTGTCCACAAGGATTATCGTTCCTGCTTTTACCGACACAAAATGACTCAGAATGTGTTACCTTGTCATCGTTGCATTTTGCACTATTCGCTTATTTTGCTCGGCTGAATCAAAGGCGCTCGCCTCTTCCCCGTGTTTCTTCTCTTAAATGTATCATGAATGAAGAGATGCAATCAGCAGGGATTAAATACCAGCACTCTGAATATTAATACCTCACTGCTGTGCTGAACAGACATCAGCGGGGTGCACGATTGAATGAATAATAAAAAAAGCTTTTGACGTCAGCGTGGTTTTAAAAGTCATTCTGGCGCTTCCAGGGGACCCCAAGATGAGGGATGTTCAGCAGCCTCGTCCAGTCTTTTAAACAAATATCAGCACTCCTCAATTTTTTTATTTGTCATTTTCTTTTTGACAACTATGAAGGAATACACACGCATGCATCATTTAGAGATGACAAGGCTCCAGTCCCTGGTGTAACCTTTTACTCCAACCTGCGCAAACTGTCCCTCTGGCATCCAGAAAAGTGATTCAGAGACTGTGACATCTGCTGAACGGGTGCAGTCTTTCATATTAAGATCCTGGCATTCTACCCAAAGAGCATAGAGAAGTCCAAGGCTGAGAATCGCAGACCTCCCACTTGCTCTCTAAAATGCCAAACTGCTGTCAATCATCCACCAACCATGAAATCAAGCATGTGAACTACTGGCATTGGTCTTGTGTTGAAAATGAACCCAAAATGAGTTCAATCACTAATATATATTTTATCTAAATGGACTAATGTCTTATTTTTATTTGTTTGCAGTAAAGAAAGGCAAGCTTGATGGACCCCAAGGTGAGTTGTGGACATTTATGGAACCGAGCCATTAAAAGTGAATAAACCCTGCATGGTGGACGGCTGGTAATGTTTATATTTTACTTTTTACAGAGAAATTTAACACATACGTGACCCTGAAGGTGCAAAATGTTAAGAGCACAACTATCGCCGTGCGCGGCAGTCAACCCTGCTGGGAGCAGGACTTCATGTTGTAAGTTTTCTGCCTTCGTTTATCACGTTTCCACATTTAGACTGTCTAATTAGGTAAATAAACCTGAACAGACATCTTACTTGAGTTTCTTTGTCTTGTTGCTTCTGCTTCTGGTGCAAATGTGACTTTTTCCTCTCTTAAATTTTAAATAGTCTATAAAAAAGTAATATTGTATGTCTGATGTTATCTTCATCAGATCAGGTTGCTTTTAATAAATAAAGAACATTTAGTTGACTTGTTTTTAAGCTTCATAAATAAAACTTAACACTAGAAAAAGTAAGAGCCGTGTTCACATTCTGAGCGTTGAGCTTGTTCCTGGTGCAGGTTGACTCCGATCGTGTTTGTCGTGGACAGGATCTCAAGATGCCGTCATTGGGAGGAAGGTGTTTAGTTCGGGAACTTCAGAGTCTTAGCTCTGCTTTTTGCAGATGAAGTATTTCTATTGGCATCTCAAGCCTTTAGTGTGCACTGGGGCAATTCACAGCTAGCGGTCAGGATGAGAGTCGGCTCCTCCAAATCCCAGATCATGGTTCTCAGCCTGAAAAAGGAGGAATACTTTGTTTGGGTTGGGAGTAATGTTTTGCATTCATTGGAAGAGTTAAAATATCTTGGATGATGGTAGGATGGAAGAATGGTTTGGAGCTTCATGTGCAGTAATGCAGGACCTGCTCTGGTCTGTTGTGGTGAAGAAGGAGCTGAACAAAATGCAAAGCTCTTCGGTCTGCATTCCCTCCTGGATCTGTTCCCTATAAGATCTGAACCTTGGATAAATGGAAAAACATGGATGGATTGATTAGTGGTTCACACGATTAGTAGGAAGCTACTCGCTTAAGGAGATTGATCAGTCTGTTTACATAAGAAGAGATGTTTCTTACATGCTGGGTTCTTCAGTACAAAGACGCAGGATCAGCTGTGACATTAGAATTTCTCAAAATGAGTTATTTTTGGTTTCTTCATTTCATTCAGCCTCCCTCCTGTTGAGGAGTGATGACAAAACATCTCCACACCCAGTTGAGAGGATTTCTCCCCTCTCACGCTTTCTCACACCCTCAGAACTTCTACATAACTGTAAAAACAGCTGAGAATTTTCTCTTTCACTGTTTTATCTGCTGGAAACATAATAATAAAGTTAAAAGACCAGCTCCCCTCTTCATGCTCCCCTCTCTTTAAAAAAATCAGCCTGATTAATTCTTCAGCTCCTCAGGAAACAGAAATATGTATGCACTTTTACATTACAGCTATGGATATTATTAGGTTTGGACTCGTTTAAGCCTGTGGTTGACTGCGCTGTGAGGTGATGATCTCGAGTCTGATATTTAGTCCCATTGCAGATTTTTGTTTTACACGAGGTGCTGTATTTGAGTGTTAAGGATTAGTGTTTTCCTTTCTTTGCTCTTTCGTGTCGTGCCAGAAGCCTTGTTGATAATCACCTACTCCTAATGCCGGATGACTCATTTACCTAAACAGATTGAATCATGGCTCATTTCCACCAGAGTTAAATAATACAAAATCCACTGAATTTCAGCTGAAAATCCTCTCTATTAACAGCCTTTCTCTCTTTTTTCCTCATTCATTTATTTATTTATTTTTGCATCCCATTATTTACTCTTTCTGCCGAGCAGTGAAATAAACCGCCTGGATCTGGGCCTCTCAGTGGAGGTGTGGAACAAAGGCCTGATCTGGGACACCATGGTGGGAACCTTATGGATCCCCCTGAGCAGCATACGGCAGTCCAACGAGGTACACCTCCCCCTCGCCTTTCTGCTGTGATTAGTGCATCCACATCAATACTTGGGAAGGAATCCTTATAATAAAATAATTAGAGTACTCAAAGCAAAATAATATTATAAACCCAATGAGAGTTTTAGGTTGTTTTTATCATTTAACTGCCCTTATCATCCTTTTTATCTACTATTTTGAATGTCTTTTAGTTTATAGATGCTTTAATCTTCATATTCTCTAATATCAACTATAGAGCTTATATCATTTATACATTTATCACATGTGGTGAGTCCATCTGGGGTGGAGGCGGAAAAAAATCTTTAAAAAAAACTGTGGGAACTATGTGTTAAAGACAGGAAAAAATAAATTATAGAAATTCACTGGAAACTAGTAAATCAGAGCACAGGAAGTGGGTATTTGTTTTGAATTAAGACAAAAGTCAACTGTGATAAATTTTGAAAGAGGTGATCAATATTCAGTCCAGACGTTAAGTATTTGAATAGTCACAAATGTTTTTCTTCTAAATAAATCTGATTTATTTTGCTGTATGACAGTGACATTATGAATAGAAAAATCAAAGTTTCATCTTCATTATTTAGAAGTTATTAGAACTTGAGGAGAACTGTACATTTGATAGTATTTTAAAACATTTTTAGCTACTTTTAAAGGCACACTATGTAACTTTTTCATATTTTAAATCTTTTCTTGAGCCAGTTATGTGTTAATAGGGTTAATGAAAAGTCATCTGCTGCTTGGATCCAGAATACCGCGTTTGTAACTTCTGAGTCTCTGGTCCGGTGCCCTGAAGTCTCACAAAGTCACGTATCTCACGAGGGTTAGGCTAACCCAATGTGGCTAGCTGTTATGCTAGCTCCGGAGTGTTTTTAGCTCATGATTCCTTATATTTTCCCATCTCTCCCTGCTTGAACACAGCTGATTTCTTCGAAGGAGTAAATAACCGCTCCTGTAGAAAGCTATGAAGGCTGAGGAGACATTTCAACAGTTAGATTTAGGCGTTTAGAAGCTGAAACAATATGCTAACGTTTTTATGACAGTGACTTAAAACGAACACTAGGGGGTGCTAAAAACAAGCCTAAACTGCATAGTGTCCCTTTTAAACACAAGGAATTAAAGAGGCGAATAATATTTAATTGATATTTTGTGTAAAGGTGATGCTATGCAATTGTTATGTTGCATTGGAATATCTTGTTATACAAAAACTCAATCAATAAAATGAGGTAGAAACTGTTTAAATAGGGTAGAGTGAGTTGAATTTATGTTTAAAAAGTTTTAAAATTGGTTTAATGTGGGTTTTTTTTGTTGTTGTTATAATACATTTATGTCATAATCTGGACCATGGATCAGGTTTTACATGTTTAGAATCAGATTTAAAACAAACTTCAACACACATTCATATTGTTACCACCATATTTTGTCCATCTCCTTTTGTCT
Source organism: Callopanchax toddi (assembly GCA_006937965.1). Taxonomy (NCBI): domain Eukaryota; kingdom Metazoa; phylum Chordata; class Actinopteri; order Cyprinodontiformes; family Nothobranchiidae; genus Callopanchax; species Callopanchax toddi. The sequence goes on from SSNR01000011.1 coordinate 1,672,215, forward strand.
TTTACAGGACGGTCCAGGTCAGTGGCTGACTCTGGACTCTAATGTGATCATGGCTGAAAATGAGATCTGTGGAACTAAAGACCCGACCTTTCACAGGCTGCTGCTCGACACCCGCTTTGAACTGCCATTAGGTTCAGCCTTTTATCCTATTTTTATCCATATTGTGCATCTGATCCAATGCTATTCATGTATCAATTGCTTCTGTTTTAGATTCATATGTTTTTTTTTCTAATGGAATTTTAACACTATTAGTGCAAGTTAATTTCCTCTTTATGACGGTTTCACCACTAACATCACTACTTGATTATAGTGGTATATTAGGGGCACTGAGGGAGAAAAAACAAGGAGGAAGTGTTGATGTTTGTTGGCATGTTGAGAAAAAAGTCAAAACAGTTGCAGTAAAAAGTCAAAATAAGTCTATTTCAAGAGCAGCCTGAGGAGGTGAACCACAGTGTGCTCCTGAACCGGACTTGTTCCATTCTTATTCTTATTATTATTATTGAAGGTTCTATTTTCACCAAGTAAACTAAAAAAAGAAGCATCTTATTGAATGAGAAGTGCAATCTTTTGGCTACTTATGCAACAGCGTCCTGCAACAGAACTTCCTTCAATCCTTCACAATAAGAGCCTTAAACATATTCCCCCAAATGAATTAAAACATGCATCTTTTAATTCATTTGGGGGAATAATAATGTTAAAATAATAATATTAAGGTAACTCTTTATTCAAACCACCATATTTTTAAAATAATTTTCTTAGTTTACTAGTTTTTCTTTTCAGTAAAGTTCAGTGCTTTAATACGATAAGGGGACTAAGATCTGCACCAAGCTGTTGACCTGCAGTTAAAGGGTTAATAAAACTATTTTTGGCTTTTTTCTGAAAATAATAATTTGACTTAGTTCTTAATATTTAGACTTTAATCCCAACACTTCCTCCCTGTTTTGTTTTCTCTGTGACCCTAACGTGTCATCATGTTTTTAAAAAGTTGATTCTAGATTTTTAAAGCAGTTGTTGGTGAATCTGCTTAAGTATATTTCTAACATTTAGTCATACCACTTTGTGATGATAAAATAGCATTTTGTGACATTTTGTTCTGTTGTGCTTTAGACATCCCAGAGGAGGAAGCCAGATACTGGGCCAAAAAACTTGAACAACTTAATGCAATGAGAGATCAAGATGTAAGATTTTTCATATAAATGCCTGTCAATAATTTTACTGCCAAATATTTTTCTTTTCCTAGTGAAAAGTCTGTTGTTTTCCTGACACCTTTGTTTCTGCTGGTTATCTTGTTTTGTAACCTCAGTATCAAGAAGAACAAGAGCGATCGCTCCACGCTCCCTCGTCTCAGTGCTGTGAGTGTCACCAGCCTCTTCTGCATCCACCACCTCCTCAAGCGCCGTCTCCCGCTGTGTTCTTTTTGTGCCTCCTGTTTTCCCTCTCCCCGCTCACTCTGCTCCGTCGCCTTGTCTTGTTGAGAGCAGGACTAGATGGGAGGTAGAAAAGATGCTAATAGAGGATAAAGGAAGTGATTAATCAGAAATGCATGCCTGCCTGGGCACTAGAGTGACTTATAGGTGATAGAGATGTGATGAATTTGAGTTCACATACGCTGGGTTTCAGACACATGCTCCTCTGTCTCTCTGTGTGATAGGGAGCAGGTGGACGAGTGTGTGTGGTATTAGTCTGCTTGCAGAGGCTTTGGTTGGGGCTGTGTTTGTGCAAATATGAAAGCAGCATGAGTATATTTTCTGCTTGTGGTTGCTCAGCAGCATCAAGGCCATCTGTCTCCACAAAAGTCAGTTTTTCCACATAAGCTTCTCCAACAGCCTTGTGTTTTTCTTTACACGCACTCGGTTACCTCTTTCATAAACTCCCTGCTCACATTTTCACACATTCAGATAATTATTTGTCAGAGTTTTTCAGGTTTGTTTAACTGGATCTCTGAGCAAATAAAAATGTTTAATTTGTGGCTACATTTTTTAAATTCTGTGCAGGTAATTGGAGTCTTTGGGGAGACCAGCAGAGTGAGTTTCTTTCATGCACCTCCCTTAATGACTTGAGTAATTCTGTATTTTATTGCCCACATCTCAATGAAATGATCTGTGCAATTTTTCTCAAAGACGATTAACTGCATGAAAATGTATCCTCTTTGCATTAAATGTCCTTTCAGCTTGAATGCTTAAATATCAGGTTTGCACACATATTTTAATGTAAGCATTTAAAAGAGTTGTTGCTCAGTTTCTGATCAGCCTCTAAATATGAGTTGAAAATCACATCTTAGTTATTTAATGATGGTAACTTATAGGACTGAGGTTTGCTATCTGCAGCTTTGGAGCCACAGTAGGGATATTTAAGCTGTCAACAGGAAAGTAATTTTAGTAGTTTTCATTCCCATATTTCCACAGCAGAACAACAATAATAATAATAATACAAAAAGAATGGGCTGCCTCCTGCATAAACTCATTTTGAATATAATTATTGCACTGTGTGCACAGCTTTGCATCATTTCAGAACCAGATCTAGCTAAATATTTTGGGGGAGATTGGTTTGTTAGTTCGCTTCCTGCTTTTTTATGTAGCTTTCTGAAATAAAGTGCAAATTTACTCCAAATCCATCAAACATTTAATATTTTTAACATACTTGAGCCAAATTGCTATGAAAGCAGAAGTAGTTTTGCCCATCTTTAGCAAATTAGAAAATTTTAAGACATCAACAACTATACAGAAAGTTATTGTTGTGATATTTAATTGAAACAAAAACCTACTTCTAATAAAAGTCTGGTACAATGGACACTAGGAATAAATTTGAGGGACTTTTGAGAACATTTTAGTCCAAAAATTCAAATAGCCTGATGTATTTTATGTTAACTTTTTCAAAAGACATTAAGGTGCAATCTAATGCTTTATTTATCTCTAAGTGGGCAACTTTTTGGACTCATTTTTTTACTTGCCCAATATAATCTGCAGCACATATGATTATATAAACAAAAAGAGAGATTTTATTTTTAAATTTTAAGGGTCAATTAGATTTTGTGGCTTTATAGAAATTATTTGTTCAAAGAGGTGGTAAAAATGCATTTTTCAGTCATAAAAGACTTTATTAGGGGATTCTGGTTGGACTTTTCTGATCGCGCTCTCTGTGTTTGATTTATTCTGTCTCCCACTGCGTTCGTGTGAACAGACGAGGACCCAGACAGTGCTGTTGATGACAGGGACAGTGACTACCGCAGCGAGACCAGTAACAGCATCCCACCTCCTTTTTACACCACCTCCCAGCCCAACGCTTCCATGCACCAGTATCCCATGAGGCAACAGCACTACAGACACTCCTACAACGATGACATCCACGAGCTGGACTACGATCACAGAACCATGAGGTAGAAAGCATATCACTATTTAACTACTGAGGGAGTTTAAAAACCAACAGAAATTAAAATGTAGCATCACATTCCCCATCTTAAACAAGTTATTGCTTAAATCCCTCTAGACTTGTGTGTTTTGTTTCCCTGTGTTGTACATGGTAACATGTCCCACTGTGTTCTCCTCCTCTAGAGAATAACCCTGGCCTCCATGTATACAAGCATGCTGGGGCACAGAGTTCTTGTATACAGGTCACGTATGAAGTGGTTATCTTTTCTGAGCGAATGCGTGTATGTGTGCCTGCATCTATGTATGCATAGGAAACCCCTTTGTGTTTCCTTTTTCACAGCCTTGTGCAGAAATGACTGTCAGGACACTGGGAATAATTTTAGGACTAATTTCAGAAATGCTTTCAAAAGGAATAAAGAATCAAAGCATAACCTTTTCTTTGGTTAAGGCTTAGATGGGGAAATTAATCTTCAAATCATGAGTTTTTAAGCTTTGAGGATGGGTTCACAATCTAATAATCTTAGAGATTTAAGCGTCTCACTGGGCGGCAATACATTTTGAGCAAAATTCAAGAGGAAGTTTAAAACATCTCTCAAAATGTTCAGAAGAGTTCCTGGACTTGCTCTCCTGTTGCTTGTATTTTGAACATGTAAAAAAAGGAACTTTAACCTGCAGCCTGTTGTGAAACTTCCTCACTTTAGTTTCCATGAGTGAGAAAAATGTAAGATGTAAGATACTCTAAGTAAGCTGTAAGAAGAAAATTTGCACAAATCCTCCAAATCAATTTGATCAAAACTTACATTTTTCCTCACGATTTTTCTTCTCCAACTAGTCACCAACAATCACAGCCCAGTGACCTGCTGGTCTGAGCCCTACAGACACCTGGCTGTTGGTCTAAAACTAAATTGTGAACCAGTCCTTAACCAGGCAGGACAGAGAGGCTCAGACTTGATTTAAAGGATTTGCACTGAGCTCTACTGATGCTCCTCTTCCACCTCTCCCCCTCCCTCCCTGCTCCCTTTACCAGACGCTATGATAGTTTAGACTCTGCCACCAACGGGCGCAGCGATATCGACTCAGGCTCGGGGTCGAGCCGGCGCACCAGTCGTCAGTATTCTCTAGACAGTAGGCACTCGCTGTCCGATAGGTGGGTCTCTGTGCCTCCGCTGCAACTTGTCCTCCTGCTCCGGCCTGTGACTCCGTCTCGCTGTGACGTCAGTGGTGGACTTGTCCCGTCCTCCTCGCTCGCTGTGCTTGCATGCATGTGCTCTTATCCTATCTCTGTATATGTATATTATATATATTTCTATAGAAAACTACTGGCTCTGCATCTATTCTTACTGTGCTCCTGGTGAAGAATCACAGATACTGTAACAAGCAAAAATGATGCATCGTCTCCTCCGTTGTTTGAAGTGTTGTGCGGTGTTCTATTTGTGTTCAGGGGCTGAGTGATTGACAGGATGTGTGTGTGTGTTTTGTGACAGTTGGAGACGGAGAGGTTAATTGTTGGTTGGAGTTTGTGGAACCGCCCGTGTGAGTCTGTGCGCATCTGTTGTGGTGACAGCTTGTTATTACAGTCTCACCCTGTGTGTGAGACTTTAGGAGGATTCTGGGTGTTCAACACTTGATAATTACACACATTTAATTCCCACTTGTGAGGCAGCAGGAAGATGTTAGGTCAGTAATGGTGTCCTAATACAGACACTAAGAAAGATGACTCTCATTTTCATCCTTGTTTTGTTGTTTTTGCTTATTTTTTGAGGGGAAAAAAATGGCCTGGGTGCTCATTTATAAAACTTGCGTACGCACTAAATGGGCCTGAAAGTTGCGTAAGTCACTTTTTACGCAAACTTTGGGATTTATAAAAGAAAACGTAACGGAAAAATGTGCGCAACTCTAAGCAAACTTTGAACCTTGCGTAAGGACCTGTTGGAGACGTGAAACCTGTCAGAGCAGCTGGTGAGATGAAAAATGTTGAATTTATGACACAATTAAAGACTTGTAGACCCTCGCACACACAGAACCAACGATCCCGTCTCTAAAAAGAATAAAAATTAAAATCTGAATGAAAATATGTCGCATTTTTGAAAAATATCCCATTCTGTTCATCCAGTCGTCTTCAGATTATTTAACAAACTGCACTTATTGGTGCATTAATTGTGATTTCTGAGATTTAGGAATCCTGCAGGGACACTTGTGCGTAATGCGCTGCAGCTCAGCCAGTAGTGAGACTTCGGATGAATGGGAGAGAGTTTTTAGAGATTTCTAGATAATGACTGGACGATTGATCAGCTGATAGATTCATTAGAGCATCCTATGGATCAACTGGGTCCAGTATTAGATCAACAGAACCATCGGAACCAGTAAAACCCGGTGTCACCGGCCGTTCTCAGGTTCTCTTCAACCAGCGATTATTTTATCCAGCAGGTTGACTGTTTAATAGGATGAACAACATGACGTGTCTTCCCCTTTGGATTCAATTAAATGTTGTCAATAAACGTTTCTCTTAGATCTTGGATCCTACACCATCTCTCTGTCAGTCTGACAGCAGACGCGCTGCAGTCAGACTGACTCTCGGAGCACTTCCGTGTCTTGTAATCCGTCAACATTTCACCACCTAATAAAACATTTTTCTGTCCATCCACTTCACCACAAGTTTCGAGTTTCAGCCTCTGTAAAATGACGTTTTCTAAACCTCTCCGTTGTCACGATTTACTGTTAAAAGCCAGAAACCCACCGGCTTATACATATGCAATTATTCATGAGGTACTTTGCATTGACCGTATATGGCAGAATGTGGGTGTGTAGGAGGAGGGTTCTGACCCAAAAACAGCTGAGCACAGTTCTAGGTATGAGAGCGATTTATAAAGCAGAACTGCGTGGATCTGTGCGTCCGCAGGGTTTTAAAAATCAGATATGGAATTTGCGTAACTGAAAATATTTTGCTGAGTAAGTTTTAGTAAGGATTCTACTTAAAGTTTTATAAATGAGCACCCAGATGTTTAGACCTTTAAGTAATATTTTAACTATTTTGAAGTGTGTTCCTGTGTAAGTGTTATAAATAAATGCTACCTTGTAAATATCTTCCTGAATGACCTTTTTAGGAGAAATAAGACAGATGAGCTAACAGCTAGCCTGAGCTGCCGTTTTAAAACTGCTCCACCATTTCACAGTGGTTTATTCAGCACTGTGTTATAAACCTTTACACTGCCATTAATTTTGCATTACACAATTATTAAGACATAAACTGGACCCAAGCATGCACAGAACATTTTGCTCCATATCTAGCTATTAAATAACCACAAAAATCCATGCAAATAATTGAACAATGTGAAAGTGATTGGTGTAAAAGTTTATTGAATAATTTAGGAGATTGGTCTTGGCTGCACTCATTCTAGTCATTAGCTAATTAGTCCTGCCCAACTCCTACCTATAACAGCAGCTATTTATACATTTTTTATAGAAATGTTTCAAAATTACTGAATAAAAGCCTCATCATAGAGTATTGTCTCTGTCAGTCTACTTGATAAGAGCGATATTGTGAAATAGGTGTGATTGTTTGTTTGTCCGTTCATCCATGCCAGTGTATTTCCTTTGGCTCACAGCCCAAAGCCATAATACAGCTCTCTCCATTACTGGTCCTGAACTGTGCATTATTGAACCAACAGGACGGGAATCCATTGAGTTGTTGTCCAAGTGTGTTTAAGAAGTTGTTTTTCTCTGTGTCTGGAAACTCTCTCTGACTCATGATCTGTCCCAGTGAAGTAAAACAGTCAGTATTGATAGTAGATGTTCTTGTTCTGATAGGAAAACAAAAATAAACCCAAAATCAGTCCAGTATCCCTTCTTTTCATCTGAATGGGACTAGTTAAATGTTAAAGGAATTTGTTTTTATGGTTTTGCAGCCAAGTGTGTTTTTGCATTTTTCTGTATTTTATTTTGTGTGTGAGCTAGTATCTATAGAAACCTTCCCTCTTACTAAAAACAAACATCCCTTGCAGTGATATAGATAGATCACTAACCAAAACCCCTGCTTTGAATTACTGTAATGTTTCATTCTTGTGAATTAGTTGTTTCCCTCCCTGGTCTCATCAAAATCTCCTTAATTGTCCTTACAATGGAAGTGTGGGGATCGCCTGTTGTTTACTCTTAAGCTTGTTTGTGTTTGTGTAACACACCTCTCTGTCTCTCCCACGCTTTAGTCCCACGGACAGTCGTTATGCCTCGTCAGCTGAGCTGAGCCGAGGCAGCTCTCAACTGAGTGAGGAGTTTGCTCCTGAGGATGGGGAGAGCTTTCAGGGATCCGAGTTCTACGATGAAAACGACTCCTACCACTCCTGCCACTCCTCGGTCAGCTATGGCAAAGAAGACTCCCCAGGCTGGGACGGAGAGGACAACCAAGGCATCTACAGCGACGAGGGGAGCTACCTCAAAGATGGGGGAGAAGAGGGAGCGCTGTATGATGAGGAGGGAAGCTTGTACGCAGAGGAGTATAACTACGAAGATGAAGTAGAGATTCCCTTTGAGGAAGATGTGTATCCACCAGGCACTAAAAAGAGCAAAGATCAGGAGCATGCCTACACCCCAGTACCTTCAAGTTCTGCATCTACCCTGATGCCTCCCTCTGATGGTCTGTCCTCTGCTAGACCACCTTTGGAGAAGCAGGCATCACTGCATCAGCAGCGGCAGCCCCAGCCTCCCAGCACGGCTCCTGAACTACCTCCAGTCTCCCAGGACAGCGTGTTGCCCTCTGATGCTACAGATTCCATCAAGCCTTCCTTTGCACCATCACAGCAACAGCTGTCTGTCACAACAACATCCACTCCCACTTCACAGATTCCAGCTCTGGACACCAAACCCTTAGAGCCAGAGCTCAAATCTGAAGCACCTCAGGAGGAACCGAAACCCTTTGAGCAGCCTCCAGCAACAGAAACCACGCCTCCTGTTCCTGAGGAGAAAACCGAGGAGCTTCCTGTTCCAAGGTGACCAACGTTTGTGCATAAATAAATATATTAACACACCTGTAAACAGTTTAGCACATGACCTCACTAGATACTGTAATGACTATCAAACCAGTGGTCAGTAAGATAAGGTCACATTTATACTGCTTTATCGTTAATATGCAAACATTTACCAATCAATAAACTTTTCCAAGTATTTGATTTTTTTCTCAATGTTTCAGCTTCCCGAAACGGGAACTCATGGAGCCAGGTCACGCTAGAGCGAAGGCCAACTGGCTTCGACTTTTCAGCAGAGTACGACTGCAGCTACAAGAGGTACGACGTGCGCTTGTGTGTTTCATTGTATTGTTGTGTGTTTGCTTGCCTACCTGCCAGGTGAGTGCCTGTGTGGGTTATAATGTACGCTTTCCCAGTTGTTGCTCTGCTTTAATCCATTATTTGATCAACATGTTGCATCAATCCCTGCATGTCCTACAGTTACAGTTTATTTTTACAGGTTTTGTTGACTTGTCTGCTGTTTTTTTTTTTTTTTTTGGTCATTGGTGTGAATTCTACTGTCTTTTGTTTTGTTGTTCCTGTTCATCCCTTGTATTGTTTTTGCCATGTCATTGTTTTCTTTTCAGTTGCTTGCCATCCTCGTAGCGATTTGCATGTAGTCCGTTCTGATTGGCTGGAGCAGACTCTCAGGTGGGTGTGTCCAGTAGTGTGTTCTGATTTATATCTAGCAGGGATCTTGCATTAATGGTGCTCATGGTAGGAAGCTGTTGCACATCTGTTAAGTGTCAGTTTCAAATCCAGGCACATTTTTTAGACAGGACTATTATTGTGCTGCAGCATCATATTTGTCTGTCATTGTGTTTTTTGAAGAGGTAAGCAGACAAGGAGCATGCTTTTTTAGTAATGGATCGGATAGAATTATGGATATATGGATTATGGACTTTTTAGAACAGACCATGCAGAAACTTTAGCCTTTTTTTTAAAGAAATACCTTACATTTTCTCTTGAGTTTGTGCACAAAAACATAAACATTACCTCTGTAGTCTTTCTGTATTTCCAAATGTTCTCCTCCTGTTTCTCCACAGGCCCGTGGGGAAAGCGTTGGGATTGCCTCTCTGCTTTTATCAGCAGGGTAAGTAGCCCATGGAAATCTATAAACCAAACAAAAAGGCTAGCCTGACGTCCGACCGATTTGTTGTATCCAGATTGTCACTGACAGCTGCAGGTGGGAATAAAACTGATAGTTTGTGTATGTTTCCTGTCCAGCATGGGTGGTGCTCTGTACAGCATCGACAGCATGCCAGACCTGAGGAAGAGAAAAGCCATGCCTCTGGTCAGGGATCTGGTGAGTTTCTTTGCAGATTTTCTTTCAGTCTTATAGCCAGGTTTGTTTTTAACAGGTTTTTTCATTTTGATTTGACATGTTTTGACCATCAACTGCAGTCTTCCTCTAAAGTGTCACAGCTGTTGGTGTGATGTGTCTCACACACCTGGGATTTCCTCATCTGACGGTGATGGGTGTGGCTGACCATGTTTGGTAAAAACAGCTGACACTTTTTAGGAAGACAGTCAAAACATCAAGGTTTGAGACATGATGAACTTAAACAGTTTTATCCCACTGCAGTTTATTTCTTTTTGCTAATATACATTTCCCAGGGTGAGCTGTAGTGTTGAGAGGCTGCTGGCGAGGCTACAGACTCTGACTAATGTCTGTTGGCTGCTCCCATGTATAGGTTTTCTGTTACACTCTCTTGCCATCAACCCTACGCCTCCCTAACACCACCTCAGGACATATTTGACTGTGATAAACACAAATCCTTGGCACAAAAGTGTAAATTCAGACTACTGCACAACCTTTTTTTTTAACTAGATTAGCTTTTTATATTAAATGAAGCTAAATGGCTGTCCTGTATTTATTATATCAAAGTGGCTTCTCTCTGTTAGTTTAAAGCAGCGGTTCCCAAACACTTTTTGATGCACACCCCCAATCCCTGGATGGAGACCTTTGACCTTTGAACAAATTCCTGGTACCTACGAGTCATTAATGTTACAAATTTTCGATACTTTTGAGTGTTTAATAATTAAATGTAACCGAGGATTACTGTGAGAGTTGCGCGTCCTACGGTCAGTAAACGCCCCTCGCATTTCCATGTGATGCGCTTATCTTGTAAAGACGGCGGGTGTGTATGGGGGAGTGCTGGTCAAATGTTTGGAAGTGAGCAGGAGGTTATTACACTGGATTAAGCTGACGGTTTGCTTAACTAACTGCTTAGTGTTTTTAAATTATGCAAAAATGAACACCCAGCTTCGTTAGCCATTAGCTCATTGGCGGCAGAAAGTAGCGCTGCATCTTTAGTAAAAACAAAGAAAACGACTCACCATGGAGTTGATTAAATAAGGACACAATCAATCAGTAGAGTTGTTACAAGCTGTCAAGAAGGATTTTTTGAATAAATAATATCCATTTGGTGAGGTAAACAGACCAGCAGCTCCTCAACTTTGCCCCGGAACTAATAGTAAAAGTTACCGTCGCCTTCAAAATAAAGGTCTGCTTGAAAGGGCGTGATTGACAGAAAAAAGACTCAGAGTTCATCCAAATATTGTCCCACAGTTCCACACAATAATGGTATACATGTTTATTTACACATTTTTACTGAACGGGGAAAAAAACACTGTAAATGTGTAATCATTTAAATTTTCCGCCATTACAGTTTTCATCTTGCGCACCCCCTAGTGGCAGCTCGCGCAACCCCAGGGGTGTGCGCACCACAGTTTGGGAATCCCTGGTTTAAAGGGTCAATTAAAATTCTAAAAGATCTGTAAATAGTGACAAAAACTCAGCAATAAATACCCACTGCCAGACAAATATTAATCTGCCAGTTTGTTAAACACACCAATCTAGAGCACTGCAGCCAAATAATGACTCTGAGTGACTTTCTGTGACATTAATAAACATTCAGTGACAGGTAGAGCAGTTTTATGGTTCACATCTTTCACACACACTCGTGATTTGTTAAAGTGCCTCCGTAATTAATTGGACACCATGGAATTCAGTCTGAATCAAAAATGTTATTTTGTTCATTCATTATTTCATCTAATAATCAGATCTGGTTGGAAAAAGCAGCTTTTTCACACGTTTAAGAAATCCAACTTTTAATGTACCTTGGTTCGTCAATTTTTAAATATAAACAAAAACTTAATAAATGCAGGTTTTGCAAACATTGCCATTGTTTTTATTCTTGCCCTTTCTAATATTAAATGTCTCCCCCTTCTTTTTCTCCCCACTCCACTGCCACAGGCTATGGTGAGTAGTATTTACAACAGAAACATGTGAGGGTCTAATTTTACATCTTAAAGTGATCATTTTCAAAATTATTGAGGGTAAATGTTTTATGTTACATATTTATGATTTTACGCTAATAAAGTGACTTTAGATGGTAATTATTGTATTTTTTAGTAAAGAATTCAGGTCTTTTCTTAAAGAAACAATTTAAGTTATGTGCTTTTATATTCGTTAAGTCACTTTTCTTTGGATAAACTTATTTATTTCTAGAATAACTGATGCAAACCTTATTCTAAGTAACATGTTTTGCCTTTGAAAAAGGGCTAAAATATATAAAATCTGTTAGCTGAATAAATAACCTCTTCTCTGTTCAGTCTTTGGTCCAGAACTCCAGGAAGGCGGGGATCACCTCAGCCCTGACCTCCAGCACCCTCCACAACGAAGAGCTGGTCAGTTCTCTCAAAACATTATAAAACATATTAATTCTGGACCTAACTAATTCATTCTGTACATTTGTAGAAAAGTCATGTCTACAAGAAGACCCTCCAAGCCCTCATCTATCCCATCTCTTGCACCACCCCACACAACTTTGAGGTGTGGACCGCCACCACACCCACCTACTGCTACGAGTGTGAAGGCCTGCTGTGGGGCATCGCTCGCCAGGGTATGCGCTGTACCGAATGTGGAGTCAAGTGCCACGAAAAGTGCCAAGACCTGCTCAATGCAGACTGCCTGCAAAGTAAGAAGCATTTTTAGGATTTTAGATGTCACTTTTATAGGATACTGCATAAATGATGTGACGATTAGAGCTAAATTTACTCAAATGATGTTTAAAACTTTAAATTAAACACATAAATGGCAAGTGTTTAACATTATATAAACTTTAAAAAAAGTTTTTCTGTTTTTTGTTTCCTGTTTATTTTTATTAGTCAACAGTTCTGTGTAATTCAAAGTAATAATTGAAGTAGGGATGCTCGATATTGGCTTTTTCACCGATATCCGATATTGTCTAACTCTTAATTTCCGATATCGATATAAACCGATACTGATATAAGCGGGGTAGCCCTCATTAAAAAAAAAAAAAGAGGCACAGTATTTAATGCAAGGTGTGCCAAATAAATAAAAAATATCTCTAAAACTATACATCAGATTTGTTATATTTTGACATTTTGGGAGAGTGAAGAAGTAGCCGAACAGTTTGATGTATAACATGTGCATGGTATGTAAAGGTCATGTGTGTCATCATTACAAAAACCCGATACCGATATTTACCGATATTGCCAATATCAGCCGATATTATCGAAAAACCGATACCCATCCCTAATTTCTAGATTTTCTATAATAGGACTAAAGCAAACACAAAAAATGGTTTTGTTAGCTCAAGCTAAGCTGTTTGTGGCTAACATGTGTTAGCTTCATTTGTTTCTAGTTAGTTTTAGCTCTATTACTGCAGTAAATCTAGTACTTTTTGTAGTAAATAAAAATTGTGTTTGCTGCAAAAATATCTCAAAAATGTTTCTGTCAATTCTTTTGCTTCCTGCAAATAAACTTCAATTAGCTTAAATTAGCACTCGTAGGCTCCAGTTAACTACAAAGAATCCAGCTTTATTTTCTATTTAAATGATGTGTATCTAATAAAAAACTAATTATCTATTGATTTTCTTCTAAAAATTGTTTATACACTATTTTAGAATATATCTGAAGATGAAGCTCGGATGTATTTATGCTTCAGCAAATATTCGTTCTTTATTTTTCATGTCTGAATCATGAAGTAGGTCAAAGCTTTTTGTCAAAGTCTCAGACACTAGAAATGTATCCTCCTATATTTTTTATCATTTCTTGAACAACAACTTCATTTGACTGAAGTACAGTTTGATTCAAGATGCTTAATAAATTGTTTGTATCATCTAACCAGGAGCAGCAGAGAAGAGCTCCAAACACGGTGCAGAGGATCGAACTCAGAACATCATCATGGTTCTTAAAGACCGTATGAAGATCCGCGAGAGGAACAAGCCGGAGATCTTTGAACTCATTCAGGAAGTGTTTGCTGTTGTCAAGTCCACCCACGTTACCCAAATGAAGCAGATTAAACAGAGTGTGCTTGACGGGACCTCTAAATGGTCAGCCAAGATCTGCATCACAGGTGAGAGAGGAGTCGGTACAGTAGATCTGACGGGACCTGGCCTATATGGTCAGCATCAGAGACACCATTAATCCCTTGCAGCATATTCCAACAAAGTTAGACTAAAACAACAAAATGGAGTTGTTTGCATCTAAATATACTCATTTTTTAAATTTCTGTTCTCAGTGTTGTGCGCTCAGGGTCTCCAAGCTAAAGATAAAACTGGTTCCAGTGATCCTTATGTAACCGTCCAGGTGGGAAAGACAAAAAAGAGAACCAAGACCATCTATGGCAACCTCAACCCTGTCTGGGAGGAAACATTCAATTTGTGAGTCACTAAAGATATGTTTCAAAATTAAACATCCTTTATTATCTTCCATGATGGTAATCCATCTAACTCTAAGTGACATCACCATGTTTGGAGGCCGCGGCTGATTCTCTTCTTCTGTCCGTTTCAGTGAATGTCACAACTCCTCAGACCGCATTAAGGTGCGAGTGTGGGATGAAGACGATGACATTAAGTCTCGCGTGAAGCAGAAGTTCAAGCGGGAGTCAGACGACTTTCTGGGTCAAACCATCATCGAGGTCCGCACCCTGAGCGGAGAGATGGATGTCTGGTACAATCTGGGTGAGTCCTCTCTCACGGACACTGTAATGATCTCACAGATTCTCACTGCTGTAGTCAGTTTGACGGATCTGTTTTGTGCTCTTGACAGACAAACGAACAGACAAATCAGCTGTGTCCGGAGCAATCCGCATGCGTATTAATGTAGAGATCAAGGGCGAAGAGACCGTCGCTCCGTATCACGTTCAGTACACTTGTCTGCATGAGGTAAGCTCAGCATTTCTATGGAGAATCTTTTAAATCAGTTTCTCAAATGTCTTTATTTGAATGCATCCTTGTGGTTCTGGTTTTATGAGACTGCAGCATTTTGATGCTCATATTGAACTTATCTAGCTTTTCCTGTACGAGTTGCCAGAACTTATGAATGTTTCTAAACTCTGATATCAAAATGCACTCTTTTTTTTCCACCCATTCGTTGCATGTTTGTGTGTGTTTTCACAGTGAACAGGTTAATTCACCTCACCGACGTTCTCTTTCATTATTGATTCAAGTTAAGCCTGTGTGAAGTTGAGCACAAGTACCACTTCTTAAAACAAAGGCTCATTTCTGTGCAGAAAACTCCCCTGATTGATTGTTGGCCTGTCGTAGAGCTGAACGGGGTCATTTACTCAGCTCATTACTCAACAGAGCGTATTAAGTGAACCTTAACTAACAAATGACCACTCTTATTGCTTCACATAAGCACCCATAAACCCACTCCGAGGGTTTTACAGTGCTGTAAGGCTTTATGGCTGAGAGAGCGCCTTGTGCTGGCCTCATAATGTATTTTTATGGCTCTTTATGTATCTCAGCCAACAGACACAGAGGTCTGAGTGCACATAGTGGGGTATTTGTGTAGTTAAACGTATAAAAATTATGATTACAATCAAGCAAGATGTGAAAATTCATTGTTTTGCCTTTCTTGTCTTTTTTTCTGCAGAACCTCTTTCATTATGTGACAGATATCCAGAACAACGGGGTGGTAAAGATCCCCGATGCCAAAGGAGATGATGCATGGAAGGTCTATTTTGAGGAGACTCCACAGGAAATCGTAGACGAGTTTGCTATGCGCTACGGAGTGGAGTCCATCTACCAGGCCATGACGTATGTTTTGGGCCGTTTTTGTGTATTTCATGTAAATATCAAAGATTTTAAGTCTTTTTTTCCTTCTTCATTTGCAGCCACTTTGCCTGCTTGTCCTCTAAGTACATGTGTCCGGGTGTGCCTGCCGTTATGAGCACCCTGCTGGCCAACATCAACGCCTACTACGCCCACACCACCCAGGCAACC
Source organism: Callopanchax toddi (assembly GCA_006937965.1). Taxonomy (NCBI): domain Eukaryota; kingdom Metazoa; phylum Chordata; class Actinopteri; order Cyprinodontiformes; family Nothobranchiidae; genus Callopanchax; species Callopanchax toddi. The sequence continues at coordinate 1,687,840 of SSNR01000011.1, forward strand.
AACAATGTCTCTGCATCGGACCGCTTTGCCGCTTCAAATTTTGGGGTGAATCACAAAGTTTAGCTCTTGAATAAATAAAAAACAACAGTATCAGGGTTTATGTTTGTCTTAAATAGTCGTGTTTTGTTTTGACCCACAGAAAGAGCGATTTGTCAAGCTTCTAGATCAGCTGCACAACTCCTTGAGGATAGACCTGTCCATGTACAGGGTAGGATTGCTCTTCGTTTCATCGTCACTCTAGTTCCTGTTATATCCATTTTTTCCTATATGTCTCGCTGTTGTGAGAAAACAAGAGGCAGTGTGTTAATTAGAGTGACAGTTCCTCATTCAGGAAACGCAGCGCAGTAGGATGAGACCTCGCTGGCAGTGATAATTGTGTGAGCATGTTGGATCTTGCCCACGGACACACTGGTTAAACGCAGATTAAGTCACGTGTTGTGGCTCAGTGTGAGATTATTTCCTTTTTTTACATTTTTCCTGCAGAATAACTTCCCAGCCAGCAGTCCAGAGAGGCTACAGGACCTCAAGTCCACAGTTGACCTCCTCACAAGTATCACCTTCTTCAGAATGAAGGTTAGTTTCAAATGCAACCTGCCTTTTTATTTGTCTTATTAATGAAGCTGAGCTTGAGGACATTTCCTACAGGAGCTAGCGGCTGAGGTCAGCTACGCTTTGTGTGCTTTCAGGTTCAAGAGCTCCAGTCTCCACCCAGAGCCAGTCAGGTTGTGAAAGACTGCGTCAAAGCCTGCCTCAACTCCACCTACGAGTACATCTTTAACAACTGTCATGAGCTCTACAGTCGCGAGTACCAAACAGACCCGGTAAGCAGCCACAGCTTAAGTCACCAAAGGATTGCACGCCTTTGCTTGTGCAAGTTAGCTTTTAACCAAAGAGATTCTCAGTGCTGGTTTGGTTCGTTCACATTTAAATTAATGCATATAAAGAAAAACCCATGTGTATTTCTATAAATTACTAAAATATGATTGATTCTCCATGATCTGTGCTGTTTGCGACATGCATTTAATGTGAAAGACTTACTGTCTCCTGAGAGCTGGTGGTATTTGTGTGTCAGCAAAAATGTAACAGAGGAAGAGGAGCAATGAGAAAAGAGGTCAGCCGTGTCAGGAAACATCTCATTTATTGTCTCTTCTAGTGATGAGTGTCACACATTGTTGCATCTACACATAAATGCTGGGGGGGAGGGTGCAGTGTGCACCTTGTTGTCCAGAATAGATAAAATAAAAAGAAAGCACAAAATGTCCCTTATAGATTTAGAAATCATAAATGTTTCAGCTGTTCACTGTGAGAACTATTTCATCTTTGCTGTTTTTGATAGAAGCCCATGTGTAGACTGTGCAGTGAGAAAAACTGCAGTTAGGTGTTAATTGTGCTGATTTTGATGGGTGTGTTTGCTCCAGAATATCATGGCTTTGTGGATAAAATGCTGAGAAAGAGAAAATAGTGTGCAAAAGAAATAGTGCAGCGAATCTGAGCCTAAGTGTGTCTTTTTTCTGCATGTCCACATGTAAAAAAATGGACTTTGCTGAACTATAATGATCAAAATTGTGTACAAAATAGGTACTGAAGGGAGCATTGCTGAAATATTTGAAAAGATGAACTTATTGTCATTATAACAAATGATGTAAGAGTTTTAAATGAACGTTCAAAACAGCATTTTTGTAAGATGTTCTTGTTAGTGCACCTCCCTCGCTGCATGAGTGAGTTGTCCTTATTTGATGCGTTGTATTCACTGTAACTTCTCCGTGTCTTTAAACCTGAATATGTCTTTGTGTGGTGAGTTTTCATCATCTTCTGCTCTGAGACTCTTCAAACCAGCAACGAATTTCGACAAACATTGCTAGAATCTGCTTAATGCATTCATTAAAGTGCCTCCTGTGAATTTCAGATAAGCCTTTTTACCTTTGAATAAAACATTTCAACCTGAGGGGCGTGGTAAGGTTTTGTTGAAATCTCTGCACATCTTCTCACACTTTAACCCCTGCAGCTATCGTCCACCAGACTGTTGACATTCTGAATTTTGAAGCTTTTTAAGATGCAAGTGCTGGATAACTAACGTCACTAAAAAACATATCTTTGTTAGTGAAATTCTAATTTATATTATTTGCATTTTACTTATTAAATCATGCAATAGATAGAGACATAAATTTAAACCAGCGTCAATTAATCTGGGTCACCTAATTATTGTTTAATCTGCATATTTCTGCAATAAACTGTTTGTAAAATGTAAATTTAATGCATCACAACCCATTTTGACATAAAGGATGCAGTACAGGGTTATTTCCTTTTCCAGCTCCTCCTCTGCTCTCGCTTCTCCTTCAGGTTTATTTAAAAATTTGTGACATCCATCAAAGTATTTTGCTGAAATTAGTTTTTGTCACAGGCCGAAGAACGGAGGAGAGAAAGGAGAGGAAATAAACAATAGACACACAAGAAAAGTTTCCAGACTTTGGCAGCTCATGTGATAAACGGAAACTTAGGAAAACTTTACAGAGAATTTACAAAAGCTGACAGGAAGCGCAAACACAAGACAGCTGCAGGCTCTGGGCATTGTATGGAGTTCAAATAAGGAATAGCCCAACAAAACACGACAACCTAAGAGTCTTTAACGAGTCAGCCAAATCCTAGATCCACATCAATGAGGAAAGCTGGGAGTTTTACAAATCCAACTGTGACAGAGCAAAACACACACTTTTCCTCAAAAGTCCATGCTGCCTTTTAAATATAACTCAGGTTTTATCTTTGCTTTTTCAGGCCAAGCAAGGTGCCGTGCCTCCAGAGGAGCAGGGACCCAGCATCAAGAATCTGGACTTCTGGTCCAAACTCATCACGCTTATCGTCTCCATCATCGAGGAGGATAAAAACTCCTACACTCCCTGCTTAAACCAGTGTGTAGCCATAAAATCTTCACACTTGTCTCATGCAATGACAGTTTCTCTGGGTGCCTTTATAAATGCACTGAAATGTACATTTTCCTTCTCTATCAAGATTCCCTCAGGAGCTCAATGTGGGTAAAATAAGCGCTGAGGTGATGTGGAACCTGTTTGCTCAGGATATGAAGTATGCAATGGAAGGTGAGTGTGAGAAAAAACACACAACATGCATCTTAGAAATAAAAGCATTTTTGGGTTTTATCTTTAAGGAATTTGTCACTAGCATTCTGTCACGAAGACGTTAGGATCAAAGTCCCAGTCACTGCATCTTCAAGACAAACAACCTCACGGACTTTTGTTCCGTCTTCTTTTTTCAGAGCATGAAAAAAATCGCTTGTGCAAGAGTGCAGATTACATGAATCTGCACTTCAAGGTGAAGTGGCTCTACAACGAGTACTGTAAAGACCTGCCCTTCTTCAAGAGCAGAGTGCCTGAATATCCAGCGTGAGTAACACAAGGATTAGCAAAAAATGTGCACATTTAAGTACAAATAAACTCAAAAAAAGGTCAAAGATGTTTTTTAAATGTTAGGATTGTTATAAGTAACTTGTTGGATCAACAGGTGGTTCGAGCCATTTGTTATCCAGTGGTTGGACGAAAACGAGGAAGTTTCCCGTGATTTTCTGCACGGTGCTTTGGAAAGAGACAAAAAAGATGGGGTAAAAGTTTCCAGCTCTTTTTCCTTTTTTCTGCTTCAGTTCTCAGAAAAAATGCTGAGTCGCTGTTGTTGCTGCTGGCAAGTTTACTGTAATTTGTTCTTTGCACCTCATCTATCACACTCAAAGTAATCGTCCTCCCTCTGCTCGGCCTCCTGCATCAAACACTCTGCATTTCTTCTATGTTTTAAACACAAAGCTGCTCCACCAAGGTGGATTTTCCCTTTAAAAACATCTGATTAGACATGCTTGTGTATAGTACAGTAGCTGTGTTGCAGCAGGACGTTGTAAAAAATGACTTGAACCTGTAATTTTGGGCTCCTACGGCAAAAATCCCATTTAGTCCATCTTTTATTTGAATTCCCTGCCTTTCTATTCTTTCAGTAATTTATAATTTCCCAGGTTTGTAATGTTTGAACTTGTCTTCTGCCCTGCAGTTCCAGGTCACATCAGAACACGCCCTGTTCTCTTGTTCGGTGGTGGACGTGTTTTCACAGCTCAACCAGAGCTTTGAGATCATCAGAAAGTTGGAGTGTCCAGATCCACAGATTGTAGGACACTACATGAAGAGATTTGCCAAGGTAGTGGATCTGGAATCTGCAGCTTCACTTGTATTTCTGTTATCAAAACATATGCTCCTTCTTTCCAGACCATCAGCAATGTTCTCCTGTCGTACGCTGACATCATCTCTAAGTTGTTTGCCAACTACGTCACCATGGAGAAAGTGGTAAATGTCATGACAAGCCTGAAGTTTTCAGTTGTTTACAAGTGTATAGAATAGTTTTTAAGGATCTCATATATATATTTCCAGCCCTGCATCCTGATTAATAACATCCAACAGCTGAGGGTTCAGTTGGAGAAGATGTTCGAAGCTATGGGTGGAAAAGATGTGAGTCTGATCAGGAACTAATGTCAGAAAGTGTCTCCAGGACAAGTTTTTTTATATTATTTCACTAATTTTGCCTAACTAACAATCTGTTTGCCTTATTAGTTTTTTCTGTTAATGAATCACATTATACTAGGTCTAGTAAATGTGGTTGCATGCTTTCATGATTTTGCTTCAGCTGTGTGTGGAGGCCAGTGATATCCTGAAGGATCTACAGGTGAAGCTTAACAACGTCATGGACGATCTGAGCAGAGTATTTGCAGTCAGGTAAAACGTGTTCCTGCCTGAAGTGAATCTTTGCAGAGCAGATTGCTAAACGAGCTTCATCTTCTCCCCGCACAGTTTCCAGCCTCATATTGAGGAGAATGTAAAGCAGATGGGAGACATCTTGGCTCAAGTGAAGGGAACATCGAATGTAGGAAATGCCAGCAGCGTGGCTCAAGATGCAGACAACGTCCTGCAGCCGATCATGGAGTTCCTGGACAGCAAGTAAGACAAATGAAATTAACAAAAAAGAAAGTTACAGTTTAAGTTTGTCATGCTTAAATGTAAAAGTTGAGGTGTCAAATGAGAGATTAACATACTGCATCTTTAAGAATGTTAAAGCAGAGTTCTATGAATTGATAAAAACTAGTTTAAAAACTAATACAGGGTTCCAGCGGGTCCTTAAAAAGTCTTAAAAGCATTGAATTTATGAATTTGGAAATAATACCTTTAAAAGACTTGAAAAAGTCTTGAATTTTGATATCTGGGTCTTAAAATGTGTACTGTATGTAGGGCTGGGTACCTAAACTTATTACCGAAAAATCTATTGTTCTAAGTTTAGGTACTTTTACAATAAAATGTCCCTATAAATGCGCCGCTCTGATCTGTGCGCGTACACACAGGCTGAGTGACACAGCCCCTCCCCTCTCCTCCTCTCCTCTCAACAGTTACGGCAAAAAATAAAAAAGACAGACCCGAGTTCTCTGGTGCTTCAACAAAACGTAGGAGGTGTGTGAGGGAGAGGGTGGCGTGGGTCGGGAATCAGGATGCTCCAGTTTGGATCCTGCCTCGCGACCCGGGTCCGGATAAGCGGAGGGAGGCGAGGCGAGACTTTCCTCTCTCGTTGGTACCGGCCGGACCGTCAGAATAAAAGATCAGACCCGAACACCGTGTTTGGTCACCGTAAGCCCGCAGCACCGCTCTCACCTGCTGAGTCAGCAGCGTCGGTGCAGCAACCGACCTCCTCAGTCAGCACGCTGAACTCATGCGCTGAATTATTTTTTTTTAAGCATGTGAAATTGCATTTAAAAAATCCGCGAGGCCACGAGACGTACTCATTTTATTTAGGATTTAGATTTAGCATTTACTTTTTTGTCAGCAAGGATCATTCAGTTCTTCCTGTGCCCCCCCCCCCCCCCCCCCCCCCCCCCCCCCC